>PVJS01024785.1:0-28387 GCA_004027185.1 Glis glis
CAAAAAAAAAAAAAAAAAAGAAATGATCAAATCTGGACTGAGTTTTCATTGAGAAAATACCTCTGTTTTAATTTTCCCATTGTATGAAAGTATGGATTACAGAAAATAATACTGGATGAGAAGGAAGGTGGAGGTTTAGAGCACTGGTTCTGATCTGTCATTCCTCGTGGCCAATGGCTTAACTTTGGATAAATAGTGGATGTGACGAAGTTTTGGTTTCTTCGGTTGTTTTTGTTTTATAGGAAAGAAGTGCATCTGTTTGCTTGAATCAGAGGATTGCTGGGAGTGACATACAACAAAAGTTGTTCTTAACTCTAAAGGCCAACAGAACTGTTGCCATGATCTGTGTCACCGTGGTCATTGAAATGGACTTTACGAATTTAATACTACTGGGAAAAAAACCTGCTTCTTTTCCTATTCCTTGATTTTCTGTAAACAGAAAATAAGAGTTATAAGTCCAGGATTTCTGATTGCACATCTACTCAGGTTTAAATTTATAAGTGGGGCCCCAAGAAATTATTTGAGGATCCAAGCCTAGGAGGCAAAGAATATAATGTGTCTTCAAACTCTTATTTTCTGTTTACATTTTCTCATGTTTTCCTGGACTTTCCTTTGGTATAGCTCTATGACTCTCATACCTGGATCTAGGCTTCTCTTTATCACTTCACTGGACTGAAGAGGGAGTCCTCTTCTTTTGCTTTGTATGTCCTCAAGCAAGTCCAATAAATGACAGCCTCGGTTGCCTGCCTACATTGACAACACACACACGCACACACACTCCTATCTTATCCATATACATGAGGTAAGAGAGATGGAGACCAAAGAGGTCAAAATATCACCTGATCCTTTATGATTAATGAAACCAATATTGGAAAATGTGCCCAGGGATGTATGTGGCATCTTAATACTAAACACCAAGCTCAGCCAGAATCAACTTGGAACCTCCTGGGTAGGAGGCTGCCTCTGCTAAACCTGAAGGCATGGTGGGGCCTGGGTACCTTCTCAGGATACCTAGCTCCCTCAGGAACATTGGAAGGAAGGGGCCGAGCTATGCCTATCTTGTTCCTCTCCTAAACTTATCAACCCAGTGATCACTTTTCTAGGCAGGAAACCTTGGAAAACTGAAGGAGAGGTGAAGAATCATCACAATGCCCAGCCTCCCAGATAGTCCCCAGGGTCTTAAATTACAGAGCCTAACCATCAAGTGCATGGAAAGCAGATTGCTGCTAATGTCTTAGAGGGAAAATCTGCAGTCTATTAAGATAGCCATGCTCTTCCATCATGAGGCTACTGTGCTACCACGGATGTCTGACTTGTGGTGGACACACCTGAGACCACTGGTAAAAGAGACATCTTTTCCCCCTAGAAATGTCTAAAAGAACCAACCTATAATAAAGCTGAAAATTCTCTCCCTTTTCTATTTTCAACCCCAATTATATCCAGTTTCATTGTCCAAGCTTATTAGGGGTTTGCAATGATAGTACATGACCACACAAAGCTCTTCCAATAACAGCGTGGCAAAAACTAGATTTCCTAAATTTAAATATAAATCTCTGCCCATTATTAAATTCCTCAACAAAAATTAAAGTGCAATTTTAAACTCTCTTGAATGTTACAGTTCAAATGAATGAAAACCCAGACTCAAATGGTTTCACCTTTGTGATTTCAGCGAAATTAGTGGGAAAAATCATCTCCTCCAATTTCTTATTCTGGTCAGTGTCAGCAGAGAGTCCTCAATAGCTGGAGAAAATGAGTTTCCTTCAGCTGCTGCAGCCTGGGCTATTTCTCATGAAATGAGTGTAGTTCCATCACAACTCCAGAAATTGCATTAATTCAATGCCAAGTTTCTGATGTGCTTCATTTTGAAAAAAGGGTTAACAAGATTATCATGGCATGGGCCCTACTTCCACCAAAGTTAGAGAAAACAGCCCCTATCCCCCAGAACAGTTTCTTCCAGGGGAAATTGCATTGCCCAAACTCAGTATTTAGCCATGCCAAAGATTGTAGAAGATATTCCAATGAGATCTGAGAACAGGGTGGATGGGGCTGATTTAGTCTGATCAAGATGCCACTCTATCCATGCCAGTTTTTCAGAATCTACAACCTGAGAACTTGAATTCAGTTGGAAGACACCTCCTATGAAGATATTATTACCTTTAGCACTAGGGAATTACCAGATCTTGAGGGGAAATCTATTTATGCACACGGTTCCTTCTCCTATAATGGGACAGCTGAGTCATGCTGGTCAAGCTTAGGAATTCGCAAGGGTTTCTACATTGTTGTTTGGTAAACCATTGGGTGGAGTGTTTCAGGCATCCTGTGGGTGATTTCATGTGGGTTCTGTCCAATGACAGACATGTCTCCCACTTTCTCCCTTGCCATGGTTGGTGGGTAGTGGACCAACTGCTTTTGCTGTGAAATTACTTAGCTCTAAGAACTCTTTCTCCTGCTTATACTCAGTCCAACTGGAGAAACACCTTCGGCAGATTTCTCGATTCACACTGTCTTTGCTACTTCTTGAAGCTTGTAGCTTTCAGGAGGTTCAGGGAGAATGGGTATTGTATTGTGTACCTACGACCTCACATATGTAGACTCTAAAATACTTGTAGAACTTAAATGCCTGTACTCTTTAAAGACAATGCTTACATACATAGTTTAGAAAAAGTAAAACCAACAAAAATTGTTTCACCTATTGTTTGAGCATAATGGTCCAGGGTTATGCTGTGGTTGCCAGCTTCTGAAGGTCTCTGTGGCCCATGTGGTTTTAAGACCTGGGAAGCTCTGCTTGTGGAAAAAACCTCTCTATAAAAATAGCCACACACCTGTGGACAAGCCACCAGAAGCTGCAGCTCCCCACCAAATTCAAAATCCCCTGGTGACCTATCTCTTTAAAACCCAAGGTCTAAAACTGCTGATTAGGCTGCACTAGTTCTAAGCACACCACACAACTGTGAAAATCAGTTGCATGGTACAATATAAGCACCTGCAAACCACAAAGTTAACAACGTGCGTACTCTGACCTCACCCAGTCCCTCAGTTTTCAATGTTAGTTTTGCCACCCATATTGCACTCCAGGTCTATTCCTCAATGTTCCTGGCTCAAGGCACCATAGTATAACACTCCTTTGAATTGAACTTCCAAATGGTAGGCAAAGGAGTCCGTCCTCTATTCTAAGAGCCTGGGATACCAGAACTAAATGTCTGCACTCTGTAGTTAGCCAGATCACGAGAGCAGAGTGGGCAGAAGAGACTGGGATACTCATGTCTGGCTCTTTTCTGAAACTCAGCTGTCAAGTAACTCGCTCCATCTTTGTGCACAAGAAGCTAGAGGTATTTAGGACAGATCTCTCCTCATGGAAAGCAAAGGAGTCCCCCTTAACAAGATTTGATTAGACTTTCCCCCTGTGGTCTTTGATAGTCTGTTCTTGAAACCAGTTTCACCTTCCACAATGAAAAAAAACAAAACAAAAACAAACCAAACTGAACAAATAATCACAAGAGACCTGTGTGTTCTAAGTAATTGAGAAGCTCACCAGCTGAATGGCTCAACTAATGCATCATCAGTTTCAATACTGTTGCTGCTGGCTCCCCCAGGTGCTTTACATATGTTAGCTGTAACTGATCTCTTCACACTCTCCATGTACCACTTTTCTGGAAATGCTTGGTTGAATCTCGTTTTCTAAAAGTAGGCCAGAACAATTTCGAATAACAAATATGGGGGAAAAAACTCTGAATGAACACGAAAATGATTTGCAATATGCATTGGTACCGGGAGATGTAATTACATGAAGTGAGGTAATAGTTGTGAAAGCGTGGGACAAACTTGTAAAATGCCACGTGAAGGTAAAACTTTAACTGTTACATTCTGTGCAAACAGACTGCGATTCAAAGTCCGCAATTTCCTAGCATAAGGACTTTAGTAGGAACTTAAAACCTAGTTCCATCTTCTCTGGACGAAATCGAGGGCTTGAAGTGGTAAACGATCTCTCTAAGCCTTAGATTCCAGGTCACCAACGTCATGAATGTCCAAGTGGGATTAGATGTGGGTTGGGTTCTCTTACGGGTCAGTGTCAGAAGTGGGGAGGTGCTCAGATTCATGTGAAATGAAAGCCTCGGGGGCCTGAGATCAAAAGCTGGCTATAGGAAAATGTCACAACATCAAGAAAGGATATACATATTTTGGAACCAAAGAGAAATCAATACCCCCTTTTGTTTTCTCGGACTATAATGTTAGGAAATTATTTGATCAGTAATAGCTAATTGAAAAATGATAAAATGACATTATAAAAAAGCTCCAGTTTTTCAGTCCTACTTCCATATAAATTTAGTGTACATATATTTTATCCAGAGGATTAATTAACAACTTGTTATTTTGCCATTTTGTTCAAATGGTTCAATAATATATTCTTTCTTAGCTGGGCATGGCCATGCACACCTGTAATCTCAATACTTGAGAGGCAGAGACTTAGTGAGACCCTGTTTCAAAATAAAAATATAAAAATAAAAATAGGGCTGGGAGTATAGCTCAGAGGTAGAATGCTCCTGAATTCAACCCCTAGAACCACAAAAAAAGTCTTAATAAAGTACCTCCTTTCAATGAAAAAAAATTCTTATGGGACTTAGAGTCTACAGGAAGTTTTAGTATAGTGCAGACCTTTAAATTGTTCCAATACAATGAATATATCGGGGAATAATTTGAACATGACACGAATTTTTCTGTCCCTTATGCACAATTTTGTTTGAGAGAAACCATAGGTGAATGCAGTAAGCTATAGCCAGCTGAACCCAGACTCATGGGAATTCACAAGCACAAACATGCATACATTTTTTAAAATGTATTTTAATTTATTTTATATACTTTTATTGGTGCATTATATAGTATTGGATTATTTAAACATAATGGATTCTATAATCTTAAAAGAAAAAAGTAAGAAAATACAAACAAGTAAAAACAGTTAGAAACCAACTAAAATCTGCCACAGTGTCACACACATACACATACACACACACACACACACACACACACACACTCACACTCACACCGGTGTGTGTGCATATATTTTTCTTTATTTTAAATTAACAACAATTGCTTATATTTATAGTATATAACATATTGTTTTGATATATGCATACATTGTGGCATGGCTAAAAGTAATGATTGATTAACTCTATTTTCTTATAAACTCTGTAGTTTTTATTGTGCAATTTTGTATAGCACAGTAATTTAATGGCATGCAGATGCCACATTATAGAAGGAATTGACGAGATTTTAATTTCAGCTTTTCATTTTTATTTGTAATTTTGAGCAATCAGTAACATAATTCTCTATTTTCCCTCTTTCTTCCCCACAACCTTTTTTGATAGTGCTGTTAGTTTATTTGCAAGATCTCTGAGAGGTTTCTGCTAGCAAGTTTCTGTGGGCACCATGCCTCTCTGAATTAGCACGGACCATTAATGCCATTTTGGAAGCTGGGCAGAAACTTGCAGCTGTCTTTCTTTAGGCTCAGAGATGTTAATTGATGGTGGTAATGTTGCCAAACAGGAAGTCAGAGTGAGAGGGACTGGGGTCCAGCAATCCCTTCCAAGCTCGTGTCCCTAAGGACCTCCCACTACACCCCACCTGTCAACTGTTCTACCACCTCCCAACAGTGCCACCCTGGGGACCAAAGCTTTGATCGCAATGGACTCTTGGGGGACACTCAAACCACAGCACTGGCCCAGTTCTGCCACATTCAGTCATTGGTTGGGGGCAGACCTAGGGAAGCATAGCTTCTGTGAGCTCTAAGTTGGATCCAAAGGTGGGTGCAGCAGGAAGCTGCTGATCAGCTGTGATCTCCTAAGCAGGTTTTCTTGAAGGGAGATCTGAGCCATTCACCATGATGGTCTCCACAGTTACAATTCAAGCAGAAATCTGCCTGAGTTCAAAGTTCTTCTTTATATAGATATGGAACAGGGTTGGTGGTGGGGGTGGTATCCTGCCAATCCAAATAATTTCTTTAATTACTTCCAAATAATATCACCTAGGTAAAATTTGTGAGCTTGATATGAGACACCAACTAGATTAACTAGATGAAGATGGATAGATCATAGACTAGCCATTGGTACCTGATCTCCATTGTAGCATCAATTTTTCTCTATTGTGAAGAAAAAACAAAGCAAAACAAAAACCCCATGATAGCTACTTATTTACAGTGGCAGACCAAGACTGGAGTTAGAGCAATGATAATTACTGGGAACAAGCAATAAGGGGGTGTATGGTCTATAGAAGAGTTAAAAGTAACAATATAACTAGCTGAATATTAATTTTTAAAAACTTATCTCTGGGCATGGTGACGCATGCTGCAATCCTAGTAGTTTGGAGGCAGAGACAGGAAGATCACAGGTTTGAGGGCAACCTCAGCAACTTAGTGAAACCCTGTTTCGAAATAAAAAAATAAAAAAAGGGCTGGAGGTGTAGCTCAGAGGTGGAATGGCCCTGGGTTCAATCCCCAGTACCACCGGGAGAAAAAAATATCACTATGCATTGGCAGCTCTCAACAGTCAGTGATTAAAATACTCCTCCCTGAACAAAATATTTTTTTAGGTCTAACTTCTAAACTTTAAATTATTAAACTTCTTCATGAATAACAATTGTATTCTCCATGGACTATTCCCATTTATGCTGCCGGCCTCTGACATATGTAAAACCAGCTGGAATTTGTTTGTAAAGGTCCAACATCCTTCTAGCCTGCATACGGCATAGTTAACCTCCAACCTCTATGAGAATTCCTGTTTCTGCATTTGAACGACACATTCCAAATAAACAGTGATGGCACGGCAAGTACAAAGATAATGAATTAGAACCCGACTGGTGTCAGTTTTGTCATTTCATCTGAAGACTTGGAGTTTTCATTTGTGTTTACAGTGTAAACAGTGAAACGATACAGACTGAGGGATGTAACATTTTTGTTTCCTGAGTGCAAATTTTAGTTCTTACATGAAATATTTTTTTTATATTTAGTGTCTTTACAAACTAAAATTTACTCTTTTTATATTTGTAATTTCTTTAAGAATGAATCAAGGGAAGAAAACATTGCATCAATATGATTTAGGAGGTTTAGATGTTTGGATTAATTAAAATTTACTTTTTTAAACACCACTGCTAATATCCTAATACACAAAATTGAATACAATAAAAACTGCACTGTCTTCATATCGCTCCTAGCTACTACTCATTCCATTTCATGATTATTATTGAAAATAATTTTGTCATATTGAGAAACCACCTGCTTTCCGTGTCAAATCCTCTAGGTGTGCCACTGCTCAATGGGTTTTGCAAAGAGCTTAAAAGTCCCTGGGATGGGTTTCATGCTTTTTCTTTCATTTTGCCTCTTTTCTCCTTCTTTTCATTTCTTCCTTTTCCTTTGATTGCTTGTAGCTTCCAACCTCCCAGGGCAGGAAATGTCTCACAGAAAATGTAGAAATAAGTCACTAATTATATATATATATTTTTTTTTTGCGGTACCGGGGATTGAACGCAGGGGCGTTCTACCTCCGCGCTACACCCCCAGCCCTATTTTTTATACTTTATTTTGAAAACGGGTCTCATGAAGTTGCGGAAGCCTCACTAAGTAGAGAGAGAGAGAGAGACAGACAGACGGAGAGAGAGAGAGGGGAGAGAGAGAGAGAGAACTGAGGCTGGCCGCGAACCCTGATCCTCCGGTCTCCGCCTCCCAAAGTACTGGGATTACAAGTGTGCGCCACCACGCCCGGCTACTAATTATATTTATTGTCTGGTTGACTTGTGTTGTAAAAGAGGCTTAAATACTGCCGCAGAGCTGGTCAAGGATTAGCTGTGAAAGCCTGAAGAAATCAGTGAAATTGATTTGTCCAGTGCTAAAGAAGTGGGATGAGTATTCTACTGAGAAACGTAATCTGATTTGGGCTGTCAAAAGGAGATTGGTCAGATTAATCGGTCACTGTATAAGGTGAGTTATGTTCAACAGAAATGCTCAGACAGTTGCTCTTTAGTTGGTCAGCAAAGCTGACAACCTCTCTTTGAAGGTGCACAGTTGAGGGTCAAACTGGGTCTCCATAGATTTAGGTATTAAAGCACTGACATGGAAGAAGTATTGCAGTAGAGGAGTTGTCTCACACCTGCACTTCTGCTTCCAAATAGAATGGCTTCAAAGCACCCTTGGAGAGGTATGCAGGCAGAGCATATGAAGGCAGGAAGGAACTGGGACTGGTGTTCTGAGTTCTCATGTCATTTCTGTACTAAACAATTACATGAATAGAACAAATAACTAGCCATCTAAGTAAAAAGAGAGACTAGTGGCACAAGCCTGTAATCCCAGTACTTGGGAAGCTGAGACAGGAGTCTCGCAGGTTTGAGGCCAGCTTCAGCAATTTAGTGAGATGCTGTTTCAAAATAAAAAAAAAATAGAGAAAAGGGATTGGGGTAAGGCTTGGAGGCATAATGCTCCTGGGTTCAATCCCCAGTATCAAAAAACAAAACAGAAGAAGAGGGACCGGGTAATAGGATCTACACAGGCCATCCTTTAAATTTCTTTTAATGGTGTCCTAAGGATTTATTTGAGCTAGAAATATATCACAACAAAATTACTTCCTTTGGTGCTTTTGTCAATAAGAAGTAATTCCTTAAAGCATATTGGTTTTTTACAAAAGTAAACTAGAGGAGGATAACATGCACTAAAACATAGGACTTTGGGATTCAAACATCTATAACACATTCTAAATGGAAACAATCAGTACTGTTAACATAATCACTATCATTTTAATGAGTACATGTATTTTAAATTTCTTGAATTTTATTTATTAAGCTATCTTTCAGACATGCTAAAGTTAAACAGAATAATATAAAAATACCCATATGCCCAACACTCAAATTTATAAAATTATAATATTTTGCCCTTTTCTGCCTCTGTTTTTATTTTTAGTATGCATTTATTGGTGCATTATAGTCCTACATCATAATGTAGTTCAGAGTGATAGGGACATATATGCACACAGTACTTGGTGAGCTCCCCCTTTCCCGGGTCCCTCCCTACTCCTCCACTTCCCCATACATGAGATAGAGATGGGCATTGATAATTTTGCATATGTACATAAAGTCGATAGAAGTGTTTTCTTCATTAATTCTCCCTCCTCCTCCACACTTCACTAGATCCCCTCCATTACTCCACTGGGGTTTCTCCTCCTTTATCTAAAGTCTCTCTTGTATCCTGGTTACTCCATAGCTTCCACATATGAGAGAAAACATGACCCTTCACTTTCTGTGACTGGCTCATCTCACGTTTGGTCACTGGTGAATCCTTGTTTTTACTGCTTCCTCATCCTGTTTTCTTCCTTCCTCACTTTCCCTAGGGCGAGGCATCATCTTGCATTTTGTGACTGTCATTATCCTGTAAGGCAGAGGTCACTACTTCCAGATCCAAGCCTAGTAGACAGTTGCTTTGGCTCTGTTCACTTCTTTGCATTTCGAGTTCATGGAAATGGTATCAGACATTTCTTAGCCATTTCAGACACTTAAGATCCTCTCATCATCACTTGTATCTGGGACCAATGGCCACCCATTTTAGCCAGAGCCACTTCTGTGTTGACCATCTATCTTTGGAGGAGCCAACAAGCTTCACACAAGTACAACCAAATAGCAGTCGTCATGCACCATCTCACCTCCTGCGGCACCATAGCTCCTGGTCAAAGATAGGCAGATAATGATATGCTCATAAGCATGCCTAACCCAGAAGTGTGTGTGAGTGGGTACGAGAAGAGTAAAAGCTCTGTGTAGTAAATCTTTAACCAATGGGAGGTGGGAGCCTTCTTTCCTCAATGGAATGGGAAGTAATCCACTTAACATATCAAAATTGTCATGACTAATACCTTGGTCTGGTTTTCCCCCTTCTTCTCTATCTCCTTCCTTTTTTTCTGAATTTCTGCTCCATGGAATTATATGATACAATCCTCATAAAGTAGTAAGCCTTTGTCTTGGTCATAGTTGGGAGAACAGGTTAAAACAGATATGTATCTTGTTCCAGCTCTGTCTCTTTGGCTTCATCTCTCCACATTTTGGCTTTCGTCGCTATGTGTTTGGAGCAGAGGGGGTATATCTTACTGTCCCTTCTTGACTAGAAATTATTGATTCTATCTTTGCAGTTGTTCTCTTGCTGAAAACATCAGGATGACTTTTGTATTCACCATAAAATTCTTAGCATTAGCTATTATCACATTTACTATTCATATGAAATAATATGAACAGACTCTTATCAGAGAACCTGATATAGAAGAGCATGATGAATGTTAGTTCAATTCCTGTACCTTTTTCTAAAATGTTATTCCTAAATTCCCAGTACTTGGACTACCTTCCTTATGCTTTGGGTCTATTTACATCACTATGTGTAACACAAGTTGGAGTTTCCCCCTATATCTTTGTCTTAAGACCATGAATTTGAAGGCAGGAATTGTGTCTCATTCATATTTGCAAACAGTACAGTGCCTGGCCCAATTGGCTTCTAGTTAATGAATGTGAAATATCTCTGGCATTTGGTGTGTGCATAGATAAGCAGACATAAACATTTTGGGTATTTATATATGATTCCCTTGATTTCCCCCCCAAATATGGAACACTATCTGTGGATTGTTGGCAGCCCACTGTTGTATTAGCATGTGTGAGTCCTGCTGTTGAGAGCAGCTGTTGGAGCGAATCTATTCACCAATGTGATAGCTGGTCTGGAAAAGGGAATACTCTGCAAATAGCACACTTCTAGTAATTCAACACATAACTCATGATGGGCACTCTGTAATATCATGAGGAAAGTGTTTCATTAGCAATAAAAGCTATTAATGTCACTCTTCTTAATGAAGGATTGAAATGGCATCTCTCATTAGACTAGAAAGGGCAAGAGTGATGCAGACAACACTGCGATGTAGAGTCGGAGAATGAGCGGATGGATGTTGAGGTTGAGAAAAACACTGAAATCCAAAATGGCTGCAAGGTTGGCAATTTGGATAATATGAAAGGACAATTGTATCATTTTGTAAGTCAGGGAAATAAGAAAAAAAAGATGTGTAAGGAAAGTGGATGAGCTTGGATTTTGACTGACTTATATTAAAGAATATCCATTCACTCAAGAATGAATTCATTCAATTTACATCGATCACCCATTATTACCAGGCATCATAGTAAGCTTTAAAGCTCACAAATGATATTGTCTGTCAGACATCCCCTTAAAGAGCTTATGTTATCAAATTTTCAGGTGATTCAAATGTAGGTGGAATAATGATTTTCTGTCTGCTCAAATAATATGATTTAAAGGTTCATATTACTCTGGCATGGTGGTGTATGCCTGTAATCCCAGTACTTGAGAGGCTGAGACAGGAGGATCGCAGGTTTGAAACCAGCCTCAGCAACTTAGCAGAGACCTAGCAACTTAGTGAGACCCTGTTTCAAAATAAAAAATAAAATAGGACTGGGGGTGTAGCTCAAAGGTAGAATGCCCCTGAGTTCCATCCCCAGTACCACACACAGACACACACAGACACATGCGCACGTGTGCACACACACACACACACACACACACACACACATCATATTATTGTATAGGCAACACTGGTATAAAATTAAAGAGATGAAGTTTAATGAAAATAAGTTTTTGTATAAACCTTGGTGTCTGTTAGTAGTATGCCATGGTTCCCCCAATAAAATATATTCTTAAGATATATTAATACAAGTGTACGGTGAAACAAAGATTGTAGAACATGTTTGTAAACTAAGTAAATGCATAAATGTAAACTTTTCAGATGACATCTAGGGTACTGTGTTCAATTCTGGGTGCTACATTCTTAGCACTAGGTAGTTAGCCAGATAAGCTTAATTCTGTATCATGTGACAAAGCACAAAAGAGCAAGGTCACATTTATGAGAAAAATCGCTTGAAAGTGTTTGGTGTCACCGCCCAAGACCAAGTGAGGAGAGTTTGGTAGAAATACTAGGGAGGAAGACTTGACATGTTGTAACAGTCTAATAATTGCAATTCTCCTGTGTGAACGAGAGCCCTTCACAAGGGCTTTGTGTGCCGTGTGAAGGGAAGTACAGAAGATGCTCCTGCTAACAGGCAGTGGACTTTATTGCACGCATGAGGTTTCCATGTATTCGCATTCTAGCAGCCAATCATTTCATTGTACAAAATCTAAAACAAAAGCAGAAAGGGTTCAATATTTGTTTGTAACCACGTTAAAGACTAAAAAGGAGGAAAGAGATCCATAAAATGACTGTGCTCCGGTGCACTCAGCATTTTTTATTTATTTTTTGTCAGTTGTTCTGCAGGGTGACATTCTCATAGAAGAGGAAAATAAGGAGAATATTAATTTACAAGGTTGGTTGGAGAAAAGTTATTATGGTTGTATACAGATAAAAAGGTCATGTTTAAAGATCGTTCTATCCTAGGATGTGAAAAGTAGTAAATTCCTTTAGTAAGAGTTTGATAGGAGAGAATTTTAACTCTTTGTAGTCCAGTTGAATTTGCAAAGTTAAATAAATATTTTTGAGTGGTACCACTGATATTTGCAACTACTCACGCTTATTCATTTTTGTATTGATCTACTCATTCATCAAACACTTGTTGAAAGGTTACTAAGACTAGGAAATAGGGATAAAAATAAAAGGCGATGCCTTTAAATGACTTAAGTTATAGTAAGGGAGAGAGGAAGTAAATAAGTGATTGGAATGTAATGTGGTAAGTAATACATTAGAGGCAGGGGTAGCCCTCAGTAAGGAATATTAGCTTTGCATGGGTCTGAGCGTGACATACAGAATCGCCCCTAAAGAATGAAATTCAGATGGAGGAAAGAGGGAAGGACATTTCAGTGCAAGGGAGCCATGTATTAAAGTGCACAAAATTACAAGACACTAAAGTCTAATTTTTTTAGGGTTCTGCGAGTAATTCAATATAATAGCAGCAGCAACAGCAACTTAACAATTACTTATTGATTATTATATTCAAGATACCTGTTTGCACATGTTATATGTATTAAGAACTGAGTCTTCACAGCAATCCACCTTCAAATCTCACCTTTGGCTTTTGTTATGTACTTTCTTGAAGACCGTTAGCTCTTACTTTGTATATTTTCTTGAAGAGATGGTTTGAGAGTTGATTGACTATTGATTTAGGGAGTATCAGAAATTGGATACCTTTAAGCTAAGTAAAGGTGGGACCCAGTGACATATTGCAGCTGGGAGGGTGAATTGTTACACAGAGTTTAGAAAACAGTGTTTACAATTATTATCTTGTAAAACTGAAGAGGTTCGACCTTAAGTTTAAACACAACAGTTGCACTCATGGATATAGTCCCTAGAGAAACTTTTGCACACATGTTCCAGCGCATTTGTAATAGCTTGCTCACAAAAGGTAAATTTCCAAATGTTTGACACCAGCACACCAGTAGTTATAACGGTTCAGGTAAAAACACTGGTATGTAAGTAGTGGAATACTACAGTAAAAATCAATGAATTATAGTGACATCAATGGATCTCAGCAAGATTATACTGAGGAAAAAGAGCAAATTGCAGAATACTTAAAGAACACATATATGTAAAGTTCAAATATGCTAAAATTAAACAAGATATTTTCCTATCTGGAAAACAATAAAAATAGTGGAATGATTAAAAATTTTAAGTCATATTTCCTCTAAAGGGAGGGCAGGAGAATGAAATATGGTAGGAATATGTCACAGTGATATTTAATTCACTGTGTTATTCTTTATGTTACATATACTTTAAGAATACTTTTTTGTATCTACTCAACAATGACCACATTTAATGTAATTTTAAGCCAGTATTTTTCATATTTTAATATTTCTGAAATTGAGATGCATCTTAAAATTATTAGCTTTATACAAATATAATGATCAGTGTTTTTTCTTAGTTTTTATTTGTAGAAAATAATGCAGTGTCGTATAGTTGAGGGCTACTTATATCTAATGAAATAAAGGAAGAGTATCTATTTTAGGAAAGAATACTCTGGGAATAATTCCGATACTTCCCTTGAAGCCTATGTAGAGAATATATAAAGGAATATATATCTTGGATATGGGACCAAAGTGGTAGATAGTGCCAGATCTTTGAGGAGTTTGCATGCTATTGTTGACATTATGTATCCCATAAGAAATGGGAAGCTATTAAAGAGCTTTTAGAAGGAAAATAACATGATAAAATTATATAGCCTTATAAAGGAAATAGTAATAGATTTACATGACTTTTTAACTTAACTATATTGTCCTGAATTGATTATTCTTTTCATACATTTCTAGATTACTTATAATACTTAATAAAATATAAATGCAGTTGTTATATTGCATGCTTAAGGGATAAAGATAAGAAAAAAGTTTGTACATGTTCAGTCCAGACATATTTTTTCCAATTATTTTCAATCTGCAGTTAGTTGAATGCACAGATGTGGAACCTCAGACATGGAGGGTAGACTGTATATGTTGATAAAAGAGTCAAAGACATAGCAATTCTAAACGTAAAGGTACCAAAAATTAGAGCTGAAAAGAAAAGAAAAGAAAAAGTCAATCAACAACTGATAGAATTGAAAGGAGAAATACACAACTTCATTAATATAGTTGTTGACTTTGAGACCCCTCTCTCAAAAATGATGGAGAAAATTAGAAAATCAGCAAAGGTCTAGAAAAGTTCAACAATACCATCAACCAACAGGATCTAATCAACATTTTTAAAACACCTCATCCAACAATACGTCATCCAACCCATCCAGTTAATGCACATTCTTTTCAAGTACCCATTGATCATATATTGAGATAGAGCATATCCTGAATCATTAAACAAACCTCTACAAATTTGAAATAATTGAAATCATGCACAGTGAATTTTCTAATCACAATGAAACAAAATAGAACTCAGTAACAGAAAGGTAATAGGAAAATCTCCCAATATTTGGAAACTAAACAATACACTTCTAAATAATCCATAAGTCAAAAAGAAAGTTTCAAAGGAATATAACAAATACATCAAACTGAAAAAAAAAGAAAATGCAACATATTAGCATTTGTGGGACACAGGTAACACACTGCTGAAAGACACTTATAGCACTAAATGCATCAGTTAGAAAATGGGAGAAAATCTTACACCAATAATTTATGTCCCATCCCAAGAATCTAGAAAGAGAAGAATCCAAAGCAAGCAGAAGGAAAAAAATATGATAAGAGTAGACATAATTGAAGTTAAAAACAGAAAAACAGTGAAAAAAATTAATGGAAATAAAAACTGATCCAATAAAATAGGTAAATATCTAGTAAAACTGACCAAAAAGAAAAACAACACAAATTACCAACATCAGGACTCAACAGGAGGGGGAAAACCAGGTTATTTTCCTTTGTTTTTAGTACTGGGAATTGAACCCAGGGGAATTCTACCTCCAAGCTACACCCCCAGCCCTTTTTATTTTTTCTTTGAAACAGGGTCTTGCTAAGTTGCTGAGGGTCTTGCTAAGTTGCTGAGGCTGGCTTTGAGCCTGTGATCCTCCTGTCTGAACCTCACAAGTACTGGGATTATAGGTGTGCATCACCTTACCAGTCTGAAAGCCAGGTTTTGATAGCACCTTTTGATGAAATCAGAGACATCAGAAAATACCAAGGAACTGCAGCCCACAGTGTGGGCAGTCAGAGCATGGGCTCTGAAGACGTGGAATGAACTGACCCAAACCAGAGAAACATGACAAGGACAACTTGAGCCCCAGAGCAGACCCCACAGGTCTTGGGTGAACAGGGTGCTAGGGGGTGATTTCATACTAGTAAGAATAGGGCCCACTTTGACTAACTGGATTTCCATTGCACACTGGGAACACTTTTAACTTCTTTTAAGATTATTTACTCTTTCTTGATTATTGAAATATTTCAGCATCAATATAACTACTTTTGCATAATTTGTCTTCTCTAGAATATTATTCCATACCTCTGCTGAGAAAGCTCTGCGCATCCACATTAATCAGGATTTTAATTTTTTGTATTTCTGATGCATTTGCCTTCTGGGGCCTTGCTGAACCTGAAGAGATTGTTCCTCCTGTGGCTAGCCAATTCCTAAAAATTACTGATAAACAACTTGCCTGGGAGTGTGCTTTTCAAATGCAAACCAATCCGTATCTCAACTACCTCTTCTTTTACTGTGAAACCACCTCTTCTCTATCTATAGGACTCACACGCTCTATCCATTTGCTCTAATCACCCCAGGGCCTGTTACTGGACAGCAAGAGACAATATTTATGCCCTACAGACTACAGAGATTATTCAGACCAGCCAATCAAGCCAGACATCCTTACCCTTCCTGGCTTGTTTCTTCCTTCACAATAAAGGCTCCTGTCCATGTCTTACACCCCCTGGACTCCTCTCCAATCCTGGTGCTTCTCTGTGTGGCCCTCTCCATGGTGTGCCCCCCTACTCTTAGGAACTTTATGTAACAAACTATCTTTTCAATGGTCATCTTCTGATATTTTGACCTCTTAATTCCTAAATAATAATAAAACCTACATTTATTTAAAAACAGCATCCAAATAGGACATTGCAGAATGGGACATGGGTGTACATGGGTCTCTAGGAGTTGATATTCTGATGTACATTTAATTGAATTCTCTATATAGGGAGTTTCATTCAATCCAAGATTGAAAGAATGCTTGGCAAGTGTTAATTAAGCAGTCGGCCTTCTCAGAGCTGAACTAGAAAGCTTTTACTTAAGGCTTATTGACATAAAATGGTGACCATATAAAATCACTCACATTTTAAAGTTTCATGGTTTACAAAACATTATCTCATTTGAACCACACAATGCTGCCATAATACTTACTTTATAGGCTAGGAAATTAAAGCCCAGGAAGCTTGGGAATTGCTCAGATTCATGGCTTTTAAATTTTAGAAATGTGCCTATTCTTAATTGGGTGCTTTGGATACTTTATATATTTGTAAGAGTAATAATTCTCAACAAGTAATAGCAAAACAAACAAAACAAACAATCACTCCCCCAAAGAACCCAAAACAAAAGTCCATAGAAGCTCAAATTTCATAATAAATTTCACAAATATGAAACTATATTATCAATTTCAAGACTCATTTTCCCAAGGAATACATACTATTTTTAATTTAACTTTTTGTTTTGCAAAATGATGACATTTATATCCTTCAACCCCCCACCTCCTCTTTAACCACTGGCAACCGCCATCTCTGTTATTTCTGTAATTTATTTTTTGTCATTTCAAGAATGTTATATAAACAGAAATATATAGGATTTAACCTTTTGGAATTTTTTCCACTAATCCTAATACTCTAGATTCATCCAGGCAGTATGTTTATCACTACTTTGTTTCCTTTTATTGCTGAGTAGTCTGGTTGTACCACAGTTTAACCATTCATTCACTGAATGGTTAAACCATTTTTGGCTATGACAAATAAAGTTGGTAGAAACATTCATGTACAAGTTTTTGTGTAGACATAATTTTCAACTTCCTAGGATAAATGCCTGGGAGTACAGTGGTTGCGTTGTATTTTTTGTTGTTGTTGTTGTTGTTTTTGCTGGTTTAGTTGATACAAGATGCTCCAAACTGTTTTTCCAGAGTGGTTGTACCATTTGACATCTTCACCAGCAATATACAAGTGATTCTGTTTCTCCACATCCTCACAGATGTTTGGAATTGTTACTACTTCTTGTTTTAACCATTTTGATAGATACATAGTGATGTTCATTGTAGTTGTAATCTGCATTTCCTTAGTGTGAATGATGTTGAACAGCTTTTCATATGCTTATTTTCCATTTGCATATCCTCTAAATTGAAATGGTTCTTCAGGTCTTTTGTCATTTTCTATTTAGTTTTGTGAATTCCTTATATATTTTAAATACTAATCTTTTATCAAATATGGATTTGCAAATATTTTCTCTCAACCTGTAGCTTGTCTATTTGTCATCGCCAGATAGGCTGTCACAGAGCAACAGTTTTTGATTTTGATGAAGTCCAATTTTTCAATTTTTTCTTCTATGAATGGCACTTTTGGTGCTAAGAACTTTTCCAGGTGAAGACCCAAAGGTTTTCTTGTATTTTTTTTTCTTGACATTTTATAGTTTTATGGTTTACAATTAAGTCCAGGATTCATTTTGAGATAATTTTTGTAGAAGGTGTGAGCCTTAGTTCTAGGTTCATTTATTCACTTTTGTCTATGGACATACAAATATTGTAGCACCATTGTTAAAAAGGCAATCTGTTCTTCGTTGAATTGCTTTTGTATCGGAACATCCGATTTTTTTTACTCTTAGCGACTTACTAATATCGCTTAGCATGATGTTCTCTAGTTCTCTCCATTTCCCTGCAAATGATCTTTCCTGTTCCTTTTGCAAAGTCATACAAAATTCCTGTAGAGACCCTGTATTCCTTGTTTAATACAGAAGCTCGATTCTGTAATAAGCTCTGAGTGTTGAGCATATGGCTGTTAGACATCAGATTCCATATTACTCCTAGAGAGGCTCCTGATGGGTTAGAGTAGTTAGTCCTCATGAGCTGTAAGTCAGGTGGCCTGTCAAAGGAGAAGCCCTAAAGATAATTTAGTTTCCCCTCACCCCCATCTAAAACGAGGAGGCCTGCAATGTTCCTGGCACACTTAACCCACACCTTCAGTCGGAGCATTGTCTGAAGTACTTTCACGGAATGTGCAAGAATAATGTTCTACGTGACAAGGCATCTCAGAGCCCCACCTTCAACCTGGAGCTTCTTCCTCTCATTTCCAAAGAATGACTTTTCCCTCTTCTTCCTATTTAAAAAAAGTCAATATATTTTAAACTAATTTTGTTGCAAAGCTATTTTCAAATGTTTTTCTTTAGAGGAGCTAAGCCATTTTGTAAATAGGCAAGATAGAAAACATGTTTGGACTAGATTGATAAATGACATCTTAAAATTTCCCAAGGGATTAATTTTTATCTTTAGTATCTTCCAATTAAATGGCCTGGACCTTTTAGCCAAGGGATTTCATGCTCTGATTTTTAATGTTTGCTAGTGCATGAGAGACTGTGATCAAAGATTTCCTTGCTGCTTCCCATGGTGGTGAGTGCTGCACAGGCCCAGGACTCCTGTGGATGCACTCTCTCTTTTCTCTCTCTTACCCTTTCGTTGTCTCTGATAGATGGCGCTGTTATTTATACCTAAATTCCTTTGCTTGTCAACCCGACCAAGAGATAAATATGAGTGCTGCTATATTTAAAGAGAAACATCTAGCCATACAATCTGCTTTGCGTCTTTGAATAAAAAGCAATGCATTTGGGTTGAAAAGGGGCTCTTCAAAAGTAGCATTGTCTCTGTGAGATGATTCTTCGTCTTGTTCATCTGTGATATGAATCAGTATTATCTGTCTCAGCTATTGCCGTTTGAGAGGGTCACTCGAATAGCCACAGCTTCTCTGAGTGCTGACAGACACTCATAAATCAAATGGCATTGACTTTTGTCTCAGGGTGTATAATCATAGATTGCTTCTCTTTTCCTAAATTACTTGGCTTGGGTTGTAAGTAGAGACTATTGGCTAAAAGGGAATCCAACTGAGTGTGTGGACAACTTTGCACAAATTTGTCCCCACTGCCAGAAAAAAAACCCCTAAAGTTACATATATATATATTTTTTGTGGTACTGGGGGTTGAACCCAGGGGTGTTCTACCTCTTGGCTATACCCCAGCCCTATTTAATTCTGTATTTTGAAACAGGGTCCCACAAAAATTTGCATGTCATCCTTGCGCAGGGACCATGCTAATCTTCTCTGTATTGTTCCAATTTTAGTATATGTGCTGCCGAAGGGAGCACAAAAGTTATGTATTTAATAGTCATATGGGGCAGGAGGGTCACTTCTTTCATTAAATAAATGATTATCTCCTATGTTCTCTAAGTCAATGTTTAGTTTTTCTTCTCAGAGTAAGGAAAGAAAAATGTGCCATTGCACAGTGTGTTTGCATACTATTGAACTAGCATTTGAGAGTATAAAAACATTTCTAATAGGAACAAGTGAAAAATATGAATTCTTTACTTTTTTGTGTGAATTTTTTTATTGGTGCATTGTAATTATACATCATAATACATCCTAATGAGGTTCAGTGTGACAGAAACATAGATACACACAGCACTTGGTGTGTTTTGAATTCTTTAAGATGAAGTTAGTTCAGTTTCAAATTTCTTATATTAATATGACTATTTTTCTGCTTAGCTTGGACTTGAATGAAGGATGTTTGAGTTTCTAAGAATGTAACACTAGTGAGTCAATATGGTGATTCATTTTGTACCTTATACAGAGCATTTAATAAAAGCACAAGCAGGTTTTATGGGTGGTGGTGGGAGGTGGTTGTGTGTCAGAGCTGTCCTCCTTTAAAGGTGTTGTGAAGGAGAGGTGAAATTATGAGGTGCTTAAGCTTTGTCCCTGATTCCAGGATGCTTGGTCACCTGGTGTGCCTGAACTCTGGGTGGTTTCAATCCCTGCACCCATACTCCATCATCAAAAGTCCCTTAGTGAGGCCTCCGCAACTTAGTGAGACCCTGTTTCAAAATAAAGAATAAAAAAATAGGGCTGGGGGTGTAGCTTGTAGGTAGAATGCCCCTGGGTTCAATCCCCAGTTCCACCCACACACACTCAAAAAGTCCCTTGCTGTATATCTTATCTCACCTGAATGCTTCCCCATCACCCCAAATGGCAGCTAGCTACTCAGATCAAAAGAGGACATAAGTCTTCCTAAACGTCTCCTGTACGTGTGTGTGTATGTGTGTGCACATGTGTACACACACACAAGCACATGCTTGTTTTTGCCCTTCTTTCAACAATATTTCATTGTATAAATTTGTATAACAAACTAGTTAACAACTCAGATGTTTCAAATCGTTAGGTTTTTTTTCCCTCCATGAAAATTTCCATGCTTCCTATACTAACTCAGAGTCTGCAACAAAATAGGGATTTGAGGAATATGTCTGAATATGTCTGAATATGCCCAAGAGACCGAGACCACACAGGGATTTTAAGTGTCATGGAAGACACACAGGCTAGTGATCCCATTTGGTTTTCTTGACATCCCGTTGTGTGAATAACGCCTTGCAGTTTTCATAGGGTTCAGCCTATATGTGACTTATGACCGTGTTTGTCCCACTTGATTTTTACTGCAAAAATTAAGACTACATCCTGAAATCTAAAGAAATAAACAGTGATAAATATTTCAGTCCATGTTTTGAAGTTCTGATATAAGTGGGGTAAATAATATTACAAGTAGAATTGTATATTTGATAGATTATGCTTTGTAATTAAACCCTCAGTTTTGTAGATATCCATTAGTACTCCAGGAATCTTTTTCTTCTCCTCCTCCTCCCCCTCTTCTTCCTCCTCCTCCTCCTCTTTTTTTGTGGTACTAGGGATTGAACCTAGGGGCATTCTACCTCTGAGCTACACCCCCACCCCTTTTTATTTTTTATTTTGAAACAAGGTCTCACTAGGTTGATAAGAGTCTCACTAAGTTGCTGACACTGACCTTGGACCCGCAATCCTCCTGTCTCAGTCTCCCAAGTACTGGGGTTATAGGTGTGCGCCAGCACACCTGGCTCTTCATTTTTCCCCCCTTAATGGAATCATTTAAAAACTTTGGAATAATTCAGTAATTATTTTTACATTTTCCCAGATTTTTGAACACATATTCATTTGTAAATTCAGACATATTCCTCAAATCCCTATTTTGTTGCAGACACTGAGTTAGTATAGGAAGCATGGAAATTTTCATGGAGGAAAAAAAAAACCTAACGATTTGAAACTTCTGAGTTGTTAACTAGTTTGTTATACAAATTTATACAATGAAATATTGTTGAAAGAAGGACAAAAACAAGCATGTGCTTGTGTGTGTGTGTACACATGTGCATACACACACACACACATACACACACACATACATACACACCCACCAACAATTCAAGCATCAGCAAAAACTTAACCTAGACGATATAGTCATCAGCTTTTCAAACTCTGAATCCCAAGCACGTCCCCCTGCAGAGGCGCACCTTTGCTTCATGGTACCCTTATTCACAGTATTACCTGTTCACCTTTAAAAAGAAAAAAAAATAGATTTTCTCAGTGTGCTCATCCATCGCTCAGAAACCCTGCAAAGCAGATGGCAAATTTGCATTTAACCACAACTCTGGAAAGTGTTTTTTTTTTTTGTATCAAGTCAATGGTTTCATATTATTAGTGAGACAGCATGGAGTGCCTGTTAATTACAATGAAGTGTTAACCCAGTTTTAATTGCACTCCCTATTTAGAAAGTTGATTCTGTTGTTTTAACCTATAACCTTATGAGAGATTTTAACCTAATGGATATTTGAAATTGAAATATATAAATTTCTCATTTTCTGTGTAATGTTGTATATAACATGTCTCCAGCGAGCCCGAGACCACAAAGGAATCACATACGCTTTCTTCTCTGATTAAATTCCGATTCAAGACCATGAAAACATAAATGTCCAGACAAATACATAATTCAACTTAGAATAAAATTAGCCTAAGAAATATAAAAATATTGCTTGTCTACAAAATTTTCACCATTTTTTTAAACTTGTTTTCTTTGTACTAATCATGCTATTCCAATGATCCTTTATTTATGGCCAGTTTAGAACTTTCATAGGTATGAACAGAGCTGTGTTCCAGAGCAAATTGTTTTAGTTCTGCTTGCCATCAACAAGCGGTATTCATAGTCAGCCATAGTGATTTATTGTTGGCCTGTGTACAGTTGGTTGTTGTAAGACATTAGTCAGAAATTGGTGCCCCTGGGATGGCATACTGCTTTATTTTGCCAACTCATTGCTTTTGTTTTTATTTTTTATTCAATTTGTGTGCTCTCGGGTGAGCATGTACTTTTCCATTTTGCTTTGAACCCAGGAAATCACTTTTATATAAAGCCTATTTGTTTTCAATGCCTATACCTGGTGGGCATTTACATTTGTCACGTTGGCTGTCTAAGCGCTTATAAGAAGAGGGATAAGTAGTAAAATTTGAAAGTGACAAAAAAAAACCAGGTAGAAGTCGCATATAAATATAGCTTAGTTAATGAATCATTTCACAGTAGAAATGATTGGGAAGAACAAGAAGAAATCATCCATTCTTGGTGAGAAGTGCTGGGCCTACGCAATTGATAGTAGGAAAAGTGATTGACGACACTGAAAACCTTTGATTATGAGGTTGGAGGAGTAACGTCAGAGTTGAAAGTTTATCAGCCTAATGTACATCCACAAGACAGCTAGGAGTCTGTTGGAGGAACTTGCCGCCAGACATGGCGAAGGTGAGGTTGATGAGGTTACTGCTGCAGGTTGCAGCTAGGTCTGTAGGTTCCAGGCCTATTGGAATCTGAGAGGCTGCAAGTGCTGATAACGCGCTTCCTCAGAAGAAGACCCCTTCACCCAGTAAGATGCGTTTCATCTACTTTAGGCAAAAGATGCCACTGGAATGTATATATCGAGGCAGTAAATAGACTGCAAGATGGCAAAGCTTTGAAGGAGCAATTCAAACTTCCATTTGGAAAATGCAACCTGAGATTGGAAATTCATACCTCCTTTACTTCAAAAAGTTTTTCAGATTAAGATTATTTTCTAGTTCGCAAAGTTTATGTGTAGTGGAATAAGAGAATATATTTATCCGTTGTCATAGCCCTGCTGATACCATATGTGAAGGCAAAAATGAATCTCCATGACTTCAACCCTAAGAATGTTTTCAGTGTTAAAAATTTGTGTTAAATTTCTTTCTTCTTTTTTTTTGTGGTATTGGGGATCGATCCCAGGGGCCTTCTACCTCTCAGCTATATCTCTAGAACTATTTTATTTTTTATTTTGAAACAAGGGTCTCACTAAGTTGCTGAGGCTGGCCTCAAACCTGTGATCCTCTTGTATCAGACTCACAAGTATTGGGATTACAGGCATGTACCACCATGCCTGGCTCTTTTTCATCTTTCAAATTGTGATAAAAAACATATAACATCAACTTTGCCTCTTTAACCATGTTTAAGTACACAGCTATGTGTATATTTACATTATTGTGTGAGGATTACCACTACCCAACTCCAGAATTGCTTGTCTTTTCCAACTAAAACTCTGTACCTGTGTACACTAACTCCCCATTCCTTCTTCCCCAGCCCCTGGCTACCATTATTCTACTTTCTGTCTCTATGAATTTGACTACTGTAAGTGCCTCACATGAGTGGAATCATACAATCTTCTGGTATGATTGATTGTTCTTTTGCAGCTTATTTCATTTAGCATAATGTTTGCAAGGTTCATCCACATTGCAGTGTCAGGATTTCCTCCCTTTTCAAGGCTGAATAATATGCCATTGTATTTATGTGTCCCATTTTTCTTATCCATTCCTCTGTTGATGGACACTGGGTTGTTTCAATCTTTTGGCAGTTGTGACTCATGCTGCTATGAGCAAGGGTATACAGATATCTGTTTAATACCTTTCTTCAATTCTTTTGGGTATATTTGATTCAAGAAGTATAATTTATGAATCATATGATAATTCTATTTTTAATTTGTTGAATAGCAATCATACCATTTTGCATAGTACCTGTATCATTTCTATGAGCATTACATAGGGTTCAAATTTCTGCACTTCCTTGCAAACACTTGTTATTTTCTGTATGTTGGCAATAGCCATCCTAATGAGTTCAAGGTGGTACCTCATGGTCATTTTGATTTGCATTTTCATTATTATTATGTAATGTTAAATACTCTTTCATGTGCTTATTGGCCATTTGTATATTTTTGGAGAAATGTTTACTCAGGTTCTTTGTCCATTTTTAAGGTGGGATGTTTGTTTTTGTTGTTGAATTGTAAGAGTTCTTAATATATTCTGGATCACAATCCCTTATCAGGTAGTTTATGAATATTTTCTCCTATTCTGTAGGCTGTCTTTTTACTCTATTGATAGTGTCCTTTGATGCATGAAATGTTTTAACTTTGTTAAGCTTATTTATCTATTTTTCTCTTATTGTATATGTTTATGATGTTTCTCAGGAAGTCATTGCCAAATATAATGATATAAAGATTTTATCCTGTATTTTCTTCTAAGAGTTTTGTAGTTTTGGTCATTTTTAGGTCTTATTTCATTTTGCATTAATTTTTGCATATGGTGTAACGAAAAGTGTCCAATCTCTTTTGTTCATGTGGATATTCAGATTTTGCCACATCATTTGGTGAATACTTTTCATTTCTAAAGGGAAATTTTGATCTATATTATACCCTTTGGTTCAAAATTAATGTTTACTTATGTTTGTTACTGATGGTTTTTTTGTTTGGTTTTATTTTCTTTCATTCTTTTTTTTGTGTGTGGTACTAGGGATTGAACCCAGGGGCATTTTACCTCTGACTTCACCTCCAGTTCTATTTTTTGTTTTTTGAAACTGAGTCTCACTAAGTTACCATGCTGTTCTTGTACCTGTGAGCCTATCGTCTCAGTCTGCCAAGTACTGGGATTATAGGCACGTGGCATCGTGCCCAGCTTATCTTAGGTTTAATGTGAAAAAACTTAGCATATCTACTGCAGGAAATTTTGGATAACCACATAGACACATAGACACACACATCAATAAAGATGCAAAATCACAAGAGTTGTGTTTGCATAAGAGCTCCCGAGGTTGCTTGGGAAAAACATAGCAAATAAGACACCACTGGATACACAGGCATCAATGAATTTTAGAGAAATGTTTCTTAACATTTCAAAGCTTTAGAAACTTATTATGGGATTAGAGAAAGCAAAGGTAAATATATACATACCCATGTTCATAGCAGCTCAATTCACAATAGCCAAACTATGGATCCAACCTAGGTATCCATCAACAGATGAATGGATTAAAAATTATGGATATACATACAATAGAATTCTACTCAGCAATAAAAAAGAACAAAATTATGTCATTTGCAAGAAAATGGAAGGACCTGGAGAACATTATGTTAAGTGAGATTAGCCAGTCACAGAAAGTGAAGGGTCATATGTTTTCTTTAATATGCTCAAGCTAGGGAGTAATTGGGATACCAGAGGGACTCCAGATAATGGAGGAGAAACCTCAGTGGAGCCAGGTAGGTGGTCTAAGGGAAGGAAAAGGGGAAGAGTGAGGTTCATTAATGGAATTACTACCATTTACTATGTGTACATATGTGAAAATACCAATGTAAATCTTAGTACTCTATATTGGGAAGGGGGGGAATGGGGAGGCGGGGTGGGTACCAAGTGCTGTGTGCATGTATGCCACTATCAACATGATTTACACTATGATGTGAGTCTATAATGCACCAAAAAAAAAAAGCAAAGGTAAATGCCTTGCTTTAGTTTTATGGTTTATTCTTTAGTGTACATTTTTGTGACCATAAGAGAGAACAATTATTTAATAAATCAGAGTATTTTTTTTCTTTTTTTATTTTATGTGCTTTTATTGGTGTATTATAGTATCACATCATAATGTATATCATGTTGACATTGACATACAAGTACTCAGCACTTGGTGCCCCCCATTTCCCCCCTTCCCAATACAGAGTACTGTGATTGACATATGTACACATAGTCAATGGCAGTAATTCCGTTTATGAATCTCAGTCTTCCCTTTCCCCTTCCCTTAGACCATCTCCCTGGCTCCACTGAGGCTTCTCTTCCATTATCTGGAGTTTCTCTGGTATCCCATATACTCCCTAGCTTCCACATATGAGAGAAAACATATTACCCTTCACTTTCTGTGATTGGCTGATCTCACTTAACATAATGTTCTTCAGGTCCTTCCTTTTTCTTGCAAACGACGTAATTTTGTTCTTCTCTATTGCTGAGTAGAATTCCATTGTGTGTATTTCCCACAGTTTTGTAATCCATTCATCTGTTGATGGACACCTAGGTTGGTTCCAAAATTTGACTATTGTGAATTATGCTGCTATGAACATGGGTATGCATATATTGCTGTAATTCTCTGATTTAGACTCCTTTGGGAAGATACCCAGGAGTCATATAGCCGGATCATATGGTGGATCCATTCCCAGTTTTCTAAGGAATCTCCACACTGATTTCCATAGCAGCTGCACTAATATGCACTCCCACCAACAGTGTAGAAGGGTTCCTATTTCCCCACATCCTCACCAACATTTATTGTTATTTGACTTCTTGATGATTGCCATTCTGATTGGGGTTAGATGGAATCTCAGACTCGTTTTGATTTGCATCTCCCTGATTGCTAATGATGTTAAACATTTTTTCATGTATCTATTGACCATTTGTATCTCTTCTTGATTGTTTTTTTTTTTTGTAGAGTCTTTTAAGTTCTTTGTATATTCTACATTTTAGTCCTCTGTTGGAGGGATAGCTTGCAAAGATCTTCTCCCATTCCATAGGCTTTCTCTTTAGACTCTTGATGGGTTCCTTTGATGTGCAGAAACTTTTTAGTTTAATGCTATTCCATTTATTAATTCTTGTTTTAATATCCTTGGCTTTGGAGGTCTTGTTGAGGAAGTTTCTACCTGTGCCTATATGTTGGAGCATTAGACGTATGCCCTCCTCTGGTAACTTCACAGTCTCTGGCCTAACTTCCAGGTCTTTGATCCATCTTGAGTTGACTCTTCTGCAGGGTGAGAGGTAAGGATTTAGTTCCATTTTTCTACAAATGAATATCCAGTTTTCATAACACTATTTGTTGAAAAGGCTGTCTTTTCTCCAATGTATGTGTCTGGTGCCTTTGTCAAAAATCAATTGGCTATAAGTTTGTGGAATTGTTTCTGTATCTTCTATTCTGTTCCATTGGTCTGTGTGTCTGTTTTTGTGCCAATACCATATTGTTTTTATTACTATAGCTCTGTAGTATAATTTGAAGCCAGAAATTGTGATGCCGCCTTCATGGTTCTTATTGCTGAGAATTGCTTTGGTTATTCTGGGTCTTTTGTTTCTCCATGTAAAATTTATGACTGCTTTTTCTAGGTCTGTGAAGAATGACATTGATATTTTGATAGGGATTGCATTGACTCTGTAGATTACTTTTGGTAGAATGGCCATTTAGATAATATTTATTCTGCCTATCCAAGGGCAAGGGAGATCTTTCTATCTTCTAAGATCCTCTTCAATTTCTTTCTTTAGTGTTTTACAATTTTCATTGTAGAGGTCTTTTACCTCCTTGGTTAGGTTTTTTCTTTTTTTTTTTTTTTGCGGTACCAGGGATTGAACCCAGGGGCATTCTACCTCTGCGCTACACCCCCGGCCCTATTTTTTATACTTTATTTTGAAACCGGGTCTCACGAAGTTGCGGAAGGCTTCACTAAGTAGAGAGAGAGAGAGAGAGAGACAGAGAGAGACAGAGAGAGAGAGAGAGAGAGA
>PVJS01024786.1:0-28382 GCA_004027185.1 Glis glis
TTTTTTTGCGGTACCGGGGATTGAACGCAGGGGCGTTCTACCTCCGCGCTACGCCCCCGGCCCTATTTTTTATACTTTACTTTGAAACCGGGTCTCACGAAGTTGCGGAGGGCCTCACTAAGTAGAGAGAGAGAGAGAGAGTGAGAGAGAGAGAGAGAGAGAGAGAAAGACAGGGAGAGAGAGAGAGCGAGCGAGCTGAGGCTGGCCGCGTACCCTGATCCTCAGGTCTCCACCTCCCAAAGTACTGGGATTACAAGCGTGCGCCACCACGCCCGGCTTGTCACTTGGTATTTTAATAAGTATTAAATACATGAGTAAAATTATTCTGATAGGTTAAAACAGGACTTTACTCGAATTGACCCAAGAGCTTCCAGAACAGGTACCTTTTATCAGACAAAGATTGTCTTTGACATTGGGTGATAGAACTTAGAGGTTAAAGGAGGCAAGACGAAAAATTGATGGTGTGGGTACTGGTATCCAATATTAAATGTTGGTGATATTACATGCAAAATTGTTTTCCTTAAGAGATGATTCAAACAGTCTTCAAAACAAGACAGACTCTTCTCTGAAGTACTGAAGGTATTCAAAAGTTTTTGAAAAATACATCTTAGTCTTTAGATAAAACATGTTTGCTCACTCTCTACAGGGTGTTATTACTCTAATTCAGAAGCTTCAGCAAATGATCGCAGCTAGTCCATCATGTCTCACAACGTCAATGTCAAGTCTGATGCGAGAAGGGATGAATAACAAGCTGAAGAAAGGAGATGTCAGAAGAAATCATTGCTAACTTAAGAATTACCTTCTGCATTTATCATATGAAACTAATGGGTAGCTTTGACAGGTGTTTTTAATGGTGGCTGTGAATAATTGACTAGTAAGAGTAAGTAAATTGTATCTGCATTATATTAGTACTTCTAGGAGAAAGACACCATTTTCCAATATCAACTTTAATCAAAATGAAATTTTCTAGTATATTCTTTGATAATGCACTTTTCTTTCTAAAGATCTCAATTGTTTGGGACAATGCAAAGATCTCAGATGCAGGATAAAATGATATTTGAGGGATAGCTGATACATCAGGAAATAAACTAAAGGGATAAAATGTGAAAAGGATATCAGGACAGAAAAAATGTATTAGCATTAAAAGTGAAAGAGAAGAAAAAATGGTTGATGAGAGTGTTCAAGAAGAAACTGTGGAAGTGATATAAACCCAATCAGCCTTTTTATAGCAATGCAAAAGGATATAGCTATGATTTTTATTAAGCTCAGTGATAGTTCAGCATATCACATCCCCACAACTGTCACATTTATTGGTATTTCATAGGTATAATGTATGTCTTAAGATCAAAAGAATAAACTGACACCATGGAGATGGAGAGATTAGAAAGAGACAGGTGGAAACAAAGAGGCAATAAAATAAGTAAAATAGAATGACATAATAAATATTCTTTTAAAAAAACATTTTTTACTCTACTAAATGAAAGAATAGGACTTGAGCAGATAATTGAGTGATGATGTTTCTATGTTTCCCAGATGGAATGGAAAGTGGAATATCTAAATAAAATTATAAATTGCCAAGCACTTACCATTAATAAAAAATGACTTAAATAAAACATGAGAAACTTCATTTCTAGTAAATACAGAATACATCATTCAAATTAACCCTGTCAGTGAAAACAGCAATGAAAGGTAGATAAAATATTTTTATTTTCAAAATTAAATCAATAACATTGAAGAGCTGAAAAGTTAAACAATTAGAAATAATTGAAATTTTCATGTCTTATTAGAAGAACTGAAAATTCCCATAAACTCTTGGAATGAATTTGAGTTTATAACAATGTTACTAGATACAAAATAAATATTAATGCTGAGCAGAGTGGCATATGCTTGTAATCCCAACTACATGGGAGGCTGGGGTGGGGGATCACAAGTTTGAGTTCAGTCTGGACACGTAGTGAGACCCTAACTCAAAAATAAAAAAGGGGCTAGAGATGTAGCTCAGTAGTAGAGTTCCTAGACTTAATACTCAGTAATAAATAAGTAAATAATAAATAAGATTAATTCTATTTCTTTACAGCAGTAACAAATAGAAAAACATTTAAAAGAGATATTTAAATACATACAAATATACTTAACAAATATGTAATACCCTTACAGAAGAATTATGAAACACTATTGAGAAATATAAAAACTTAAAGATGTATTGGGTTCATAATTTGAAAGATTTAATACTATAGATGCCAGTGATACCCAAATTAAAATGTCAAGTTGAAGAAGCCTCACTCAAAGTTCTGAAAAGTCTTTGAGGGAAGTAAGAGGATAGTAGGGTGAAGGGTTGGTTCTAAAATCTGTATAAAAATGTAAAAGACTAACAAAAGCCCAAAACATTCTTGAAGGAAAGCATGATAGGTGGGCTTGACCAAGCAAATATCAAAACTGATTATAAAGCCATGATGATCAAGCAGAAACAGAAAACATACAACAGCAAACCAATAGAGAACCCCCAAACAACCCCACCCCCATAGGAACACTATGCAGGACAGTGGTGACACGGCAGAGCAGGGGATGAAGGACAGCCTTTTCCATAAAACAGTGGAGAAAGGGCATCCACACAAGGCCAGATAGTGTCTCCTGGCTTTCAGCTATACTCAATTCCCATTTGGAATGGCTTCCTGTGAGGTTCTGCCTTTGAGAAGCACTAGAAGAAAACTAGAAAGATGGAAGGGAAGAGCCTGTGTTCCCTTGTCTCATCCACATCTCCTGTAACAAAGACACCTACTCAAGGGCAGAAAACTGAGCTTCTGAAGGTCTCAGCAGCATAGGCAGGAGGTGTCGCTGGCGCCTGGTGTCGCCGATTCCAGTAACAATGGCAGTACAGAGCCTTCTTCAGCAGCATTAATTATGGACTTTGGACTTCAGTCTAGGGACATTAGGCAACTTCCTAGTGTCTGGTTATTAGGTCCTTTTTCCTTTTGCTACCCTATAGAGACCTTCTTCCTTTTGCTCCTGTGCTCTTTCCAACATGTTTCTAATAGATCATATAAATAAATGTTCTATTGAAATATCCAGAGTGATTTATAATTTTCATAATGGAAACACAGTATTTTGAAACTAAAATACAAATTAATTATAGGTGCATTCATTTCCTAAATGTGAAAGGCAAACTTACAAAGCTTTTAGACTACAAAGTATGATAATATTTTTATGACCTCAGGAAGGGAATAATTTTTCAAATAAGACAGAAAGAGCACTAGTATAAAGAAGAAGATTGATAAATTCTACTTTAATTAAATCTGAACTTCTATATATCAAAAGACACCAAAAGAAACTAAAAGGCAGATTAGGAAATGTAATCTGCTGCAACTGATAACTAAGAAAAAAAAAACCAGTGTGAAGGATATATAAAGAACTCCTGTGTGTCTACAAATCAATATAAAAAGATAGAAACTAAAGAGAAAAATGGGCAAGTAATTTAAATGGAATCTCAGAGTCACAAAAAAATGAAATCCAAATGATAAATGAACATAAGAAAGGACACTCATTGGCACTTTCTATTTGTTAATTAATTTTAATATTTTATTTATTTATTTTTGTGGTAGTAGGGATTGAAACCAGTGGCTCTAACACTGAGCTACTTCCCCAACCCCTTTTTTATTTTTTTATTATTATTTTGAGAAAGGGTCTCACTAAGTTGCCCAGGCTGGTCTGGAACTTATGGTCTCCCTGCCATCCCTCTTCTCTTCCTCCTCCTTCTCCCCTTATCTCTCCTTCAACTCTAGTTTCTTTACATCCTCCTTTTCTCTTCTCCTCCTTCTCCCCCTTTTTTAACAGAAAAAAATGTGGAGCCTCTTTTACTTCTCCACAGTTGTTTTCTCCTGAGAAGCCGGTCAAGGAGACCCAGCTTCCTGCAGTTCTGGGCAGCTCTCCTCCTCCTCCTTCTTCTCAAGGCTATCTTCCTTTCTCTTTTTTCTCTTTTATATCTTCAGACTCTTCTGAAACCAATACCTTATTTGAAATACTGAGAGAGGTTTTTGTTTTCTACATTGTTCCCACAAATTCAATTGTTTTGGTATGAACTCTAATGATATTAGTGACCATATAAATTCATATGAATTTTTCTTAAAATTATAAGAAAAATGACAGTCACCTCTTCCATTGGTTCATATATTTATTCAACTGACATTTAATGAGTACTTTTAACAAGGTTGAGTCCCTGATAGGGGATATTGATATGGTATTTGTATTATAGGAGGAAGGAAGGAAGGAAGGAAGGAAGGAAGGAAGGAAGGAAGGAAGGAAGGGAAACCTGAGCTGAAAAAGAGTAACAGAATTAAGCAACTGCAATGACTTAAATTTGTCAAGCCTTGTTTTCCATCAATAACATGAGGATAAATTGCAAGCCTGCACAAGACCATTTTGAGCATTTAGTTCATTGCAATTCATCATTCTACTAAGACTCTGATATCTCCTTCCCCTCCCTCATGTTTTTTTGAATGCTATTCCATCCTTCTTAGATGCCAGTCCCTTCTTCCTACGTATTTCCTACATGCCAAACTGCTGTTCGTTTTTTATGGCTCTGCTGAGAAATTATCTACTTAAGTAAGATTTCCCCAGCTTCCCCAGGCAGATATAGGTGTTCTTTAGATTCCTCTAACACTTTTTCTTATTACCTAGCTGTCTTCTAAGACTTAACAGTTTGCATTTTCAGTCTCTACCCATGTATCTGTCTTCCCCACAATCTAAGTGCCAATTGAGAACAGGAACTGTGTTTTATCTATCTCTATATTTCTTGCCATGTCTTTTTTATTGCCTGGTAGTTTAGCAGTAAATGTCAACTGAATAAATAAATAGAATTTTAGCACTATAAAATGCAAATACATTATTTATAGAATTATCAAGGAAAAACTAGAAAATATTAGAGCTAAGAACAAATCCAATGAGTCTGAGATTGAGAAGTAGTATTAGGACAGTTAACAGCATAGTAGAAGTATAGATATGCTAGAGATTATCATCAGAGCAGGCATAGCTTTTTTTTCCATAGATTTCCCAAGTGATGTAAATATCCTCTTTGAAATAAGAAAATGGTTCAAGGGCACCTCTGCATGCATGTTTACCTGGGAGAGATTATTTATTAATATCATCATGGAGTAGCATATTTCTCATCCACAGACATCAGGGAAAAGGACCTGGAAGGAATGGCAAGCAAGATAAAAATATTGAGAGTACTGTAAGTAATAATCATGAATAAACACTGACCTTTAGTTTACTATTAACCCCTATTCAAAACAATTTATTAAATTTTCAGAAAAGCTATCTGTACACATTTTGCTTAGGAAGACTTAAATCCTTCATTCTTTTTACACTTTTTATATAGCATGTAGAAGTTATGAACCTTAAAAAGTGTATCTTCTGAGCCGGGCGTGGTGGCGCACGCTTGCAATCCCAGTACTTTGGGAGGCGGAGACCGGAGGATCCGGGTTCGCGGCCAGCCTCAGCTCTCTCTCTCACTGTCTCTCTCTCTCTCTCTCTCTCCCTGTCTCTCTCTCTCTCTCTCTCTCTCCTTAGTGAGGCCCTCCGCAACTTCGTGAGACCCGGTTTCAAAATAAAGTATAAAAAATAGGGCCGGGGGCGTAGCGGGGAGGTAGAACGCCCCTGCATTCAATCCCCGGTAACGCAAAAAAAAAAAAAAAAGTGTATCTTCTAGATGACCATCACATTACTGTTTGGTGTAGAGTATCATTCTGGGTGCTTTCTTTATACCAAAATTTTAAAATAATGATATTATGCAGATACATATTGAAGCACCATTTTCCCTCTAATTCAAATTCCCATAGGGAGTGGCAAAACTAAAATTTTTGAGTAATAAAGTATATGATTTCATTGCCTGGAGGAGCTGGAAATGTGAAGATTATGTGGAGAAAAGCTGAAGCCTTGTTTTTATTTTGTTCTAGGTGCAGCATGTGAATTGAAAAGGGAACTCTCTAAAAGGAAGGTCAAAATAAGGTCCATGAGAATTTAGTCTAGAGGTACTAAACAGATCACTGACCGGAGGAATGAGATGACAATAATTAGAGACTAGCCAACTCAAATACAATGGACATAGGGAGTCTACCACATAGTCCTAATACACTTCAAAAAATATTCTTGGGAACTCTTTTAGGTATCAAATCTTCAAGCATCTCAGAGTCTATGGTAGGGAAAAATCTTGCCCTATTTCTAAATATCTACCTTAGTCTCTGCTTCTCAAACAAAGAAATTAGTTCTCTAATGGTGTGTAGTACATAGTCATTACCAGACATATTTGTTTATTTTGTTTTAGAATATGTTGTTAGTAAAATTTAATCTCATTTTCTCTCTTTGGTTGTCATTTAAAGTCTCAGACCTTGCATTTATCTTGGTTTATTATGTAAAAATAATTTATCACTTTAACCATAACAGACAGACAATAATTTTAACCTTTAAATGTTCATTTCATTAAAATTTTATGTCACACACAGACCTATAAGGCCCTACTGTTACAATCACTTCATAACTTTATTTAATAACAATATCTGGTAGTGATTTTCAATTAAACTGAGTCACTCATAATGGATCAGAAAAAGTGGGTCTGAGCCAAGAGTTGCTGATCCCACTTATGAAGTAGCTTCACAATTATGCTAGAGTAGAATTTTACCTCAATTCCCCCTCATTCTGACTCCCACCAGAGTAAAGCAAGATGGTAATGTCCCAGAACTAAACTGTAAGTTGTCCACTGACTCTCATGCTGTACAGATTGTTAAATACTTTAAATATCATTCCTATATACCTGTACTATTAAAAGCTATGGATATTGTTTGTAATGACTACAACAACAATTTATTGAGATGTATCATTCAAATTTAAACCATACATTAAAAATGGTAATAAAATCAATAATTTAAATTTTTTGGAGATTCCAAAATTGAAAGACCCCTTCAGGGTCAATTTTATTTCAATCTGTGTTGACTGGAAAATACAAATCACCACTTTTGCCCTTGTGCTTATTAGACAGAAGTTATGTATCAGGCTGCTTGGGCTGCCATAACGAAATGCCACAGGCTGAGTGGCTTCAACAGCAGACGTTGATTTCCTCACAGTTCTGGACCCTGGAAATTTCAGATCAAAGTGCAGTGGGATTCAATTTCTGGTGAGGGCTCTCTTTCTGGTTGGCAAAAGGCCACCTTCCTGCTGGTCCTCATAGGGTCTTTTCTCTGAACATGTGCAGAGAGAAAGAGAGAGAGCTTCTTATTATTAGGACACAAATTCTATAAGGGTCATTTAACTTATCGCCTCCTAAAGGCCTTATCTCAAAATATATTCACTTAGGGATTAGGACATCAGCATTTGAATTTTGAGATGATACAGTTCATTCCATAGTAGTTCAGCAGATTATATTCTAGTAATCTAGCCATGAATTCAGAGCTGGAAACCAAAAGAGCATTTTAGAAACTATTTTATTAACTTAGCTAAGTCCATGTAAATGTAAGACTCCATATGCAATTCACAAGTAGATGATCTATGTGAAAACTTATTGATTTACATAAAATAAAGTGATTATCTAGGTTTGAGAATGATGAGGGCTTGGTATCTGGTAAAATAATTAAAAACAAAGCTTTACCTTTCATTTTTGTAGATTACTATACAAACTATAATAATCCTTCTAAAATTTCATACAATAATCATTCTACCACTGTGGATTGATAGAAAAATACTATGTAGAAATCTAATGTGTTTTAAAGTATAAGAAACATCTGGATACAGTCATAAGTTAGCAGCAATAAATCTAGGAACTTATAATAGACATTTGACTATTTTAACAAACAGATAAAATTTATACAATAATTTATAGTAGAAAACTCTCATAAAACTACATGAGTATTGCTTTCTAGCAGATTTACCAAAAAAATGAAAAAGAAACATAAAACTGCTCACCTTAGCTACTGAATAACTTCTCATAGATTCATTCAATATTAGATTACTTTTATTTTTTTCTAAACAAGTCATAAACACTCTTATGAACATTTTTCTGATTTGGTAAATACATTTACTATTAATATATTGATATTAATATAGTATTAACTAACAGTATTAAGTGAAAGTATATATTTATAGTTTATTAGCTTTTATGATTTTAGATCTATAAGCTTGGTGATCTAAGAGGAAGAATAAAATAAATATGGGAGCATTTGTTTATTGTTTATTTCATTGCATGGTTTTATATTTTTGGAGTTTGCATGTGATTGGGAACCAAATTATTAAAAATTATGGGCTATTAAAATTATGGATCCTAGAAGAGATAACTGATGCAAGACGGGGTAGATGTGGGAATTCATACCTACAACCTGATAGAATATTAACAACATTGCAAATGTATGTGCTTTTTGCTTTGACAAGGGTGACTGTGAAAGACTTGTAACACTTTAGGGGGCACCTGAATTTAATATGAATCTGAAATTGGATCACAGCACAGTATACTACTGCATCAGAACTGTAACTCTTATGAGCGCATAAAGTAAACCTTTACTATAAGAAAAAGAATAAGGTAGTTATGTATTTCCCCCCAAATGGTCCAACTTAAAGTTTGGTATCCAGAGTCACAGTTACTATAGAAGGAAGAAATCTAGAACTAACATTTTTCTGTTGACTAGGACATTTTAATTTCAGAAATAAATTATTATGATGAATGACATAAATAAGGCATGTATTGTTAAAAGACACCTTACAGCATATTTTTCAATCATAAGCAATCATGACAGGAAAATTTGCTCATGGAGAAAATAAGTGATGTTGCAAATTTAATTAAATTCTTAAACATAATTTCATAAATATAGTGAAGAGAAATTTTTCTAGAAGAAAAATATTAGAAGTTATTTCTATTTCAACAGGAAGCCTGCCCTCTGGATGTCATGGAATTCCATTGCATTGTGCACATGGCCATGACAAACCAGGGAGCTGTCATGGACTCTGGAGGTGTGTGGTCATCCACCATGGGACTCTAACTATCCATCCACCTACACACGTATGCTCTCTCTCAGAAAATTAACCCCTCTCAATTGTTGTGGTCCCAGTTCACAAATAGTCTCTTATCCCCTTTTCTCTTTCTAATGCTTCCATCCTTCCATTTTCTTCCTGTGAGCTATGTCTTACCACTAATAATTCAGTATGAATTTCCCACTCATATATTCTTGCCTAATGCTTTCTACAACTTTTCTCCCTTTCACCCCCCTCCTCCATAACACACATCCCATAGCTTCCAGCCTCAGTGTTCTGGGCACTTTTCGTAATGCATCTTTTTTTTTGTTTTGTACTTGGGATTAAACCCAGGAGCATTCTATCTCAAAGACACCCTCAGCCTTTTTTATTTGTTTTAAAACAGGGTATCAGTGAGTTGCTGATGCTAGCCTTGAATTTGGGATCCTCCTGCCTCAGCTTCCCAAGTCCTAGGATTACAGGCCTGCACCACCCCACCTGGCTTGCATCTTTTTTTCTAAAGAGTTTTTATTTCTCTTTATTCTTTTAAATTCACTGAATTTAGGACTTTATGATTCTTGGCCCCACTGCCTTTCCTCCCCATTGCTTACTTTTGCCCCAGTAGCCTCCATTTACCAGGCTAATATTAACTACAGACTATTAATCCACTGTCTGCTATCCCCTTACCTACTGGTCATTGTTTTATCAATATACTACCCACAGATCCATTTCCATATTCTCAGCTGAGGCTAGTGCCCAGGTGATGGGCATCTTTACAAAGTTCACTGTCATTATCACAGTGATTTCATTATCCACATCAATAATTCCCCAGATTTCTTCATTGTCTCCTGCCCATATATCAGTTCTGCTGGCTTAAGTCAGCAGTAACTCATGTTATACACATATTTAAAAGTTAAATATCTCTATCTAAATTATCAAATCAACCTCTTCAACCTAGTTAGTCTTCTATTTCCTGGCCACCATTCCAACCAATGGTAAAAAGCTTCCAAGAATTGCCAAGATAACATTAGAATTTACATATGTCCAGAAATGCTCAGCCCACGAGCCCAAAGGACCTTCCAAAAGCCTATGTGAATAATGGATTAAAAGACTTTCTAGAAACATTTTAAGAAGTAATATGAAAGGAAGACTCCAGGTCTTAGACCCTGTCTAAGACAAAAATATTAACCTGAAAGAAAAGGAATGATTTCTGAGAACTCCAATTTCCAAGCTCCAAGTCCATGAATTTGAGCCTGACTCTTGGTATGGCAAAAATGTAGCAAAAATTATATTCTTCATATTTCCAGGGAAGAAAGAAAAACAAACTGCTGGAACATGATAGACCCATCTAAATATATGACATCAATTCTAGAGCTTGGAAAAAAACTCCCAGTTATACCTTTTGTGTAACAAACAGTGTGTAAGACTTCATTTGTGTAGTGAATACCATTGTCACGTCTAAGTCATATTTCTGTAATCCTCAAATATAATATTGTATTAAAATCTCACTGAGAGGAAGTGTTGCAGCTTTTAAAAATTCAAGAAGAGTTTATCTTTGAGATATTGTGAATATGATTGACAGGTCCTGGTATACGAACTGAGAAAACAGGGTCGCCAACTCCATAAGATATTGGTTATCAGAAGTTTCTGCTTACCATAAATGCTTGGGAAATTAGTAAGCTGTGTCTATGTATGCATTTTCTATTGCTGCTGTGACAAATGACCACAAAATCAATGGCTTAAAATAACCTAATAGCCTCATGTGTTCTCTTTCAGCTCTAGAGGTCAGAAGACTGAGTCATATAGGTCTAAAATCAAAGTGTCAAAACCTGGGTTCCAGCTGAGTGTGGTGGCATGTACCTATAACCACAGTACCTAGGAGGCTGAGACAGGAGGATCACAGGTTTGAGACCAGTCTCAGCAACTTAGTGAGACTCCCAGTAGCCTAGCAAGACCCTGTTTCAACACAAAAAGTAAAACAACAACAACAAAACCTTGGTTCCTTCTGGAGGGTCCAGGCAAGAGTCCATTGCTTCCTTGGCTCCTCCGGCTTCAGTGTGTGCCAGCATTACTTGACTGAGACCATGCCACTCAACTGTTGCTTCAGTAACCACATGGCCTTCCCTCTGTCATCAGATCTGTTCCTGCCTCCCTCTTATAAGAACATGTGATTACATATAGGATCCATCCAGATATCCCAATATCATCTTCACATGCCAAGATGTTTAACTTAGTAACAACTACAAAGTCAGTCTTGCCATATAAAGTAACATCCATAGCTTCCAGGGACTAATAATGTCTCTAGGGGACATTCAGCCAACTACAGCCTAAGTGGCAAAGCACACCCGTCACCAGGAATCCTCAGGAAAAGTCTCCAGTGTCAGTGGTAGTTGCAGCAAAGCCAGACACAGACACGCAGCTCTCTCATGACATCAGCATAGGAGTGCAGCATTGGGCATTGAGAAAAGGCTGGCCAGTGGCAATAGTGTTGACAATGTGTTTGACCATCCACATTATGGTCATCTTGTGTGATCGGTTGTGTCCTGCATCAAAAGGACTTATATAATCTAATACAAATTTTGTGTTACATCAAAGAGACTCTTGTTACTTGTTCTAAGTACATAAAAGCCATTCTAAAGGTATGTTTTAGTGTTGTTTTATAGTAAATATAAAAAGAATAATTTATTCATACCCTCTATGAATATAAATAATCATTTATCTTTAACTTTTCCAACTCATCTTAAAGGTTTCTCAATAATACTTGACCTTTCCTAAACTAAATAAAACTACTCTTTGTGATCTTTTCTTAAAAGCAACAAGAGCTTTCATGAGTTTCTCTGCTTCATATGTTTCCCTCAAATTGAATTGAACTATTTAAATCACCTTTTATTATCTAATAGACATTTTAGAAGTACATTAAGAATTTTAACATAATGTTATTAAAGAGTTTGTTAGACCTTTAATTCTAAAATGGGATAAATCTGGAACTAGAATACATAAATTATGAAGTGACATAGGTGTCCATAAATACCAGCAATTGAGAAGAGTATATAAGTGAACCAAAAGAGAAAATATATATATTTTTTATTTGGGTCTGGTTCACTTATATAATAATATATATCTATTTTCACTTACATAACCATATACGTGAATATAATATATATATGGGGGGGTACTGGGGATTGAACCCAGAAACAATCTACCTACAAGCTACACCTTCAGCCCTATTTTATTTTTATTTTGAAACAGGGTCTCACTATAATTTATAATGAAAAACAGCATACTCGAAATTAGGTTGATGAGAGTCTCACCAAGTTGCTGAGGTTGGTCTCGAACCTGCGATCCTCCTGTCTCAGTTTCTAAGTACTGGAATTTCAGGCAAGTGCCACCAGGAAAAATATTTTGATAATGTTGTATGTAGGAATATACCACAATGGAATCCATTATTCTGTATAATTAATATGCATACATAAAATGTTTTTAAAATATTGTGAGATTAAATAGTCACAAACTAGAGGCATAGACTATAGAAACATAATCTTGGTACTTATTTTAGTTCTTTACTCCATTGTTCACTATCATAAAGCCAAGAAAACTTCTCAACTTGCAAATGTAAAATCAAACTCTTAAAATTGCATCTACAATATTTAAAAATGGAAGATATTGTCTGCAATATAGTGTATATCAAAATAGGTATTATAATATGTTATTAAGAAAGTGGAATTTTAGTGCTAATCAGAATAAAACTTCTTAATAAAATCAAAAGCTAATTACTCAGTATTTAAACTTATTAATATGTGCAATAAATGTAGCTTGCTAAGATATTTCAAGTTAATTAAAAAGGCAATTTTAAATGTTTCAGTAAATTAGCTAATAATTTATATGTTTCTGTTAACCCCTAATCATCATCTTGTTGGAATATATTCAGTAGAATTCAGTTCCAGCATAATTGTTGAGCCAATTCTCAGCAGAAAAGAGTTAAAAAATTCCACTAAGCCATCTCGCTCAACTGGTTTACTTGTGGCCAATAATACCACTTATAAAATTTGAATATACATTATAGTTTGTACGGGTATAAAAGCAAATGGAACTTAAGTATTCAAACCTTCTTTTAACATTATTATTAAAAAACAAACAAATGTGGCCTACTGAATTCTCAATAAAAGTTGCTGAAAAACACATGTATTATTTTTATTTCTTCCTTAAACTGATTAAAATTTCAGTGTAAAGTTTTTAAGGATATAAACCTATTGCAAAAGAAAACAGAATGAGAAAAGAAACAAAATAATATTTTAGAAGCTGGAAGGCAAATGGAAAACTGAAAACTAACTTATCACATAGAGGAAGATACATCTTAAACCAATAGCACAAGTTAAAGAAGAAATTTCATTTAAGCATAGGAATGGGTGGAATAAGGCATTTTTGGAAATAGACTAAATGTGGCACTAAAAACATAAAAATTGGTTGAAAACCTGCTTAAAAGAAATAAGATCCACATATCCTTCTCTATTTCAAAGCCTCTGAGTTACTATTTCTCATACTAGCAGAAGACCATAGATATGTATTTTCTAATAGCTTTATTGAAATATAATTCACATGACACAAAATTCACCTGTTTAAAGGATATAATTTAATAATTTATAGTATATTCATGGAGTTGTGCAAATACCATCACAATCAATTCTAGAACATTTTCATTACGCCAAAAAGAAACCCCATACCCAATAGCTATCTCTCTCAGTCCCCCCATCCCTCCCAGCCTTAGAAAACCATTAGATAAATCTATTTTTATGTACTTACCTATTCTGGACATCTCATATCAATTGATTAACCAACTTTTTCCACTTAGTGCATTGTTTTGAGGTTCATCCATGTCGTAGCACATAGCAATATTTCATTCCTATCATCAACTAGTATTCCATTGTATTCATATAGCACCTTTTGCTTACTTATTTTTCCATTGATGGACATTTGGATATTTGGGTTGTTTTCATTTTTTGGCTGTTATGAATAATGCTGCTATGAGCATTTGTGTACAAGTTTTTGTGTGAATGATGTTTTCATTTCCCATGGGTACAAACACAGAAGCAGAATTACTGGGGCTTATGGTAATTCTGTGTTATCCTTTTAAGGAACTAAAAGATAATTTTCAAAAGTGTATGCACCATTTTACATTCCCACTAGCAATGTGTAATTTCTAAGTTTTCCACATTCTCACTAAAGCTTGAGAGCTCTCTTTTTCATTATAGACATTTTAGTGCACATGAAGTGGTATCTCATTGTGGTTTTTATTTGCATTTTACAGAGTTTTGTGTTGTTGTTAGTATCAAATGTTTTCTACCTTGTAAGATTCCACACATACAGAGGAATTAAATAAAAGTTGATAAATTGAATACAGAGAACCTCAACCTATTATTTCTTTCTGCTTTTCAAATTCTGGCAGTTAGGTACATTTATTGCAGACATGTATGTGAAAAAAAATTCTTTAGGAAATATGAAGATCTCAAGACAAAGAATCTAAGATACAGACACTAGGCATCCCCAAAACAAATATCCCACAATAAGGTTCAAAATTAATGAGTCCACTCATATTCTTAGAGCTTCCAGTCTGCTTTTTACTGCCCCAGTCTTAAATATAAGCTATCAGCAAGTAATCAGACACTTTTAAAAAGCCTATAAATTCAAAGACAGAAACCAGACAACACAGGAAAGAATAAATTTGTATTAAAAGTAAAAATATTAGACTACTTAAGAAGAAAAGACTTTAAAAATAATAACAATAGATCTTAGCTAACATTGATATCCTCATAGAGATGAGTTAGTGTATCCATTAACTGGCATGGGATAATAAATAAACATTCAGAAAACAAAGAGACATAGTTCTCAGGGTTTACAAAACAAAGACTAGACATGCAAATCTTGATGGATGGTTTGGAAGGAGTTGAGAAAACTTTCCTAGAATGAATGTTAAAAAAAGACAAGAAAAGGAAAATAGGAGACAAAAGTAAAATATAGTAGAAGACCTGAAATAGACTCAATATGCAATTAATAGATGTTCCAGAATGAGAGAACTGAAAAAATAGAGGGAAGGAAACCAATTAAATCATTTAAGAAACTTAATAATGCATAGAGACACAAGTGTCCAGTTTGAGAGATCCCCAGTATACCCAATAAAACTATAAAACCAGACTCACCCAAAGGGACGCCATCATGAAATTTTAGACCACAAGAAACAGAAGATTCTTCAAGTTTTCAGGAAAAAGAAATGCAAAGACATGCTCTGTAGGCAATACAAAGAGACAGACTTCTTGAGACAATTTGGAGGCAATAGACTGTAGTAATTTCTTTTGTTGTGATCTTCTCAAGTCCTCTCATACAAAAAAAAAAAAAGACAAATAAGATACTTGAATAATGGGAAAAACTGACCATTGACGTTATCAATAAACTAGATGATAAGACACTCTCATGACCATTCAGATGGCATCAAAATACCAGCAACTGCACAGCTCTTATAACACCAAGAGCTATAGAGTGTTGATTGTAGAGAAAAATGTGGAAGGGTGTTACAAATCACAGAGCTCAGCAGTCACCAATCAACACTCTTGTAAAGTGAGAATCACATGAATACTGAATGGGACCCAATTGTAAGTGTATTTGAAAATAGTCAATGAAATTTGAAGTCCTTATAGGCTCTAAATTAGAGGATAGTACACAAAGACCCTAGGACACCACTAAGGGGCCACAAGAAATTCAAATAGTGTAGAAGTTGCCAAATCACTGGTGGAATGCAAATATAATTCAACAAATGTTCCCTTTTAGAAGAAAAGATCCAGTCTGAAGTAAAATTGGCAGGATCAGAAATTACTTTTAAAAAGATGAGAATACTCGGGATGTGAGGGAGAGTTGAAGCTCAGATATTACCAGGAAAGTAGAACAGAGAAGTACATAAAGTGGAGTGTTTAGCAATGAGACCACTGCCTCGAAAAGGCTGGTAGAACTCTGGGCAACAGACATAGAGGCAGGAAACCCACCTGAACTCGATCAGGCAAAGCTCTGAGACATTTATAGTGATAAGATGATAGAAGATAGATGATTGATAGATGATAGATATAGATAGATATATGATAGATAAATGATAGATAGATAGATAGATAGATAGATAGATAGATAGAGACAGATGGACAATGAGTAGATAGATGGAAAGAAAGAAAAAGGGAAGGAAGGAGAAAGGAAGGGAAAGAGAGAAAGAGAACTGTGAGGGGGGAATCACCTTTGGCCATCCATGCCTCCTATATAGAAACCTCCTCCTAGTAATCCAGGAAATTTTATCTCACTTAAACAAGTGAGACAAATAAGCAAAAATTGATAGTATCTATTCAATTTTAAAGTGATGATCTCTAAAGATTAAGAATATTAATAAATTAAATTTAAAAATAAATAAAATAAAATTATAATAAAATTCTACATAAAGAAATTATAGAAATAAAGGTGAAAATAATACAAATGATGTTCCACAGATAATGAACACACACTAAGACAAATATGACTGCAAAGAAAATGAAACTATCATATTACTTCAGAATGAAACAAATTAAGAAGCTATCAAAGCTCTAAGAGAACAGCAAAAATCAAAATTGAAAAGTATAATTTATTTGTCTGCTATGTCCTTGTACTAGAATGTAAGCGCCTTGAGGTTGGCCTTTACCACTTTTGCACGTTGCTCTATTTCCAGACATGCAACATGGATTAGAAGATCAGGGAATATCCGCGGAACCTGTAATCCTTAGGCACAGATAATATTCTACTCAATTTTTTATACATGAGAAAACCAACCTGAGACTCAGAGAATTTATTCAATAGATCAAAATCACATAGTATCTACTAGCAAAGCCCAGTAGTATAATAAAGACAGCTGCTTTTTTCATTTTGCCTTGAGCCAGCTCTGCAAAAATTGTCATTGCAAAAGAGAAAAGGGAAAATCATGTGTATAGTACTGCCCTTCAGTTACTTTTCATAATGTAAAAAATATCAGGAGATTGAAAGACCTGGAAAGCTCTTCAAATATTAACAGCCTTTGACCCATTTAGTGCTTATGTGGAGTGTCTAAAGTGCAATTCATACAAAGGAAGAGCTGTGCAGAAAAACTGGTCTCACTTTTTTTCTTTTCCTTTTCTCCTCATGTCTTGTAGCCTGATTCACTCCAGTGGAAGAATACAAATAATTCACTGAGCCATCTGATATGGATAATGAAGAACCAGCCCATCTGAGTTGTTCAGAGGTGAAAGAATGAAAGGAAATTGCTTTAGTAGCTGGATGAGTCCAAGGACCACATCAGCAAGCTGGGAGATTGCATAGAGACAGGAGGATATTTGGAATGCAAGCAGATATTCATGCCAGAGAGCACCCTGGAAATCAGTGCTATTATTGCCCTACTGAGATCCTAAGGAACACAGATCACTAGCCACATTTAAAACAAAACATATCTAGGTAGTATCAGTAAGATCACTTCCAGTTGTTTGATTCTGTACCATTATGGATTCTTGCTAAAGTTTAAGTTTCAATTTTTTCAATTTTACCCACAAGTTCTCATTTTTTACCAAATATCAGCTCAAGAAGTGTCTGTCTGAGGTAGGAAGCAGCTCTACACTCACCATCTAATTTAAATTGTTGATACCTTTGGCTGCCAGCACTAGGCAAATGATGTACTAATATAATAATTTCCAGACTATTCAGATGGTAGTCAATTATTTTATTTTTTTTAAAAGCCTTTATTGTGGTTTTTAGTTTTATTTAACTCTGATAGTGCTGACAGGGCTGCCTCAACAGTTCATGGTTTCAGCCCCTCGTCACTTGAGAAAATCAGAAGGAAAAAGAAATCAAGGAAAATGTTAAATACTGTGCAGTCCTATTAAAGCACAGAACTATGAGCCAATCCCACAGAAAGGTCCAGAAGTTTGAAGAAGATAAGTGCTGAAGCTCAAGAAGAAGCCGTCAAGATGGGGAAGGGTAGAACAAATCTTAGGATAGCCTCATTAGTGGCTGAAGAACCAGCCCCAAGCCCTGTGGCTGGTCTAAGATTCTATAGACACAGCTTCCAGAAAACGCAGGCTAACGAAGACTGGCTGTTATTCCTGTTTTGCAGTTTTAGGGAGCCTGCCTTCACCAGGCTTTGTCAGTCTGGGAAGGAGAAGTGTGGTGAAGAAAAGCTGGGATCACGTCAGTGTTACGTTTTGTTTTACTCAGCAGTCACATGTACATTGTATAACCCTGAAATGTGTGACACAGATACACCCAGCTTGGGCAAGGTGGTCCTCCCAATGCATGTCTAGTTGACGTTACGTGTCAATGTCAACTATAGATGTGGTCCATCTGTGTGCATGGAAGGCTTGCTTGGGGAGTGGAGTGTTGGCAATTGTGTTTTTGAAGCTTTTGATGGGGTATTAGGAAGCTAATGCCTCCATAAATAGTCCTGAAAGACTGTGGCTGATGGCACCCACTTCCCTCTATATTATTTGGAAAGAATATTTTATTTGATTAACTTATCAGGTATTTGTCATTCTGTTAGTGCAAATCTGCAAGGACAATTGCTAATTATCAATACAAAGTTTGTGCATAGAGTTTTACATATTGCATTAGAATTTGGACTGGCAAGATAGGAAAAGCCCTGTTTTAGCAACCTCTTATTATACACACACAAAAACACACATATTTAATAAGTCATGAATTATGCTTATATAAATGTAAAATATGACTGCATATATATTAAATATATAAATAAACATATATATAAATTATGATCTGTTCTAAGAGACTCTCCTAATTCCCTTTATGTTGAGAATTATGTTACAGAGAGAAAGGATTATAGATTTAAGTAACTTACTAAAAAAAAGAATTTTTAATGTAAATATATCTTCTTTGAAGGGATTTGAATTGACCTTTATGAGTATTTTTCCCAAGCATTTTAGTTACATATTTTCATACTTTCTATTCTAGGGAGGCAATACATAACCAAAGTGTTATTAAAATGAAAATGGAAGTATGGCATGGTGGTGCATACCTGTAATCCCAGTACTTGGGAGGCTGGGACAGGAGGATTGCAGGTTCAAGGCCAGCCTGAGCCACTCAATGAGACTGTGTTTCAAAATAAAATTCTTTTAACACATTGGGCTGGGGGTGTAGCTCAGGGTAGAATGCCCTTGGGTTCAATCCCCAGTACCACACACAGACACAGACACACACACACACACACACACACACACACACACACACAAACAGAGATGTAGCAGGTGTAGGTAGGTAAAGCCCCCACACTGTTTCTTAATTTTTATCTGACACTGAGGCAAGGGCTGAAGGCTATTGCTGCCAAAATCACTAATTCCAGATATAAACGTTAACTCTGCTTCTCATAAGATATGCAAACAAGATTTGCAAAAGAACCAGGAATCGAAGCATCTGGAAGAAATTAATAAAGATAATATACTTAGAAAACAGATTGAAGTTTTAGGCTAAGCTACACTGAGCTATTTGCCTCAAGAATTAATCAACAAATGGGAGCTTGAGCTGTAGACAGTGATTATTTAAATGCAAGGAATCGTCTCATACATGAATTCAGTTAAACAGCACTAATCCTTGTCTTGCGTCCAGTTCTAGATCAGAGTGTGCCCCAGGATAAATCTCTCTGAGCATAGATGTAGCCTGTAGGTCATGGGCAGAAGAGAGCTAAATGAAGTGATTAACCCAGCACAGTAAGTCAGACAGAAAGGGCTTGCTTCTCTCTGTTCCCAGGAAGGATATGACAGCACAGGAGAAGGGAGAGAGTCAGGACCGCATCTTAATTGACTTGGCACACCTGTGGCACCTTGTGGCCATTGGCCCAACCAGAACAGAACCTTCCATTACTTTCTCCTATTCCTACTTGAGAGAAATACTATCAAGGCCTCCTTTGCCACATTCCTTATGCACAGGGATGCCCTCCAAGCTCAGTCCTCCATACCTTGCTTTGCATTTCTACCTTCGTGAGGTCTCTCCCTCTTCTCTCCAGTGGCTTCACATCTGGAATCACTTTCTCTGCGTGGTCACATCTCAAGAAGTGTATAGTGGAAACTCTGGACAGCTTTTGTTCCTTCTGTAAGAGAGTCTTGCTCCATATCAGCTCCCTGGTTGCCCACACTGCTGCCTCTGGGGAAATGATGTATCATTTGCACATCCAGCCACACCCAAGATACCCAGGGCTCAGAGCCTGTCTGAAAGGTGGTATCTGATGGGTAGATGTGCATGAAGAACTCCAAAGCTAAGTGTTTCTTTAAATAGAGTATGTTCCTCAAAATAAAATTAAAAACAGCGAAGAGTGAGTGTTTTGTGAATAGTACCTAATATCCCAGCAGTATATTTCAAACATTAATGCCCATTCGTATTTCCCCCTCTCTCTTTATGTTCATTTTCTATTCACTCTTTCACAGTGTGTGCATGTGTAAGTGTGGATACATTCATATCTTTATTATTTCTAGATTTTCATTCTCCCTTTCCCTTCTACTTTTATCCATTGTAGCACTGTACCCAACTAATATCAGGGATATGGGGTGTATTTTCTATTCCCACAGGTGAAGTCTGTGATTCCTGCCTTCTGACGGCACACCACTTCCTTGGGATATGATGAAAATCCCAGTACTCCTGAATCCTACACAGCCCAGCATCTTTGCCCTATGAATCATCCTCCGAGGCTGGGTGGCACTTGAGATGAGCACTTGATCCTTTAATGACATAATAAATCTTAGAAGTAAAAATATTCTCAAACATCCCCAATTAAATTATCAAACGAAGAAACTTGTCATCTTGCAAAGTATATATCAAGTAATATTTTAGCCACTGAACAGAACCTAAGATGACTTATTAAAAGAATTATGGTTTATAAATATCATTTTTGTATTGTATTATTTTAAAAGTCACTACGTATGCCAAAAGGATGACAAAGTCGACTCAATACAACAGCACGGCAATGCATTCCAGAGAAAACAAAGGCCATTAATTTGACACTCTTTCTGCTGGAGTACTAATTAATACAGTTTTTCATAACAATGAAGAAAAATACCATATATGTATATATATATGTATGAAAAATTGCCATGATTGACTATTTGTATGTTATTAATAAAGACAGTGCTGAGAATATCCTCATATTGGCTTGCTTTGTATCACAAAGAGTGATAGGCCAGCGAGTGGGCTGGAACCAGCAGTCTTCATTCCATGAATGTACCAACATACAAATTACATTTATACATTTTTTCCTGTTAAAATTTTATCAAACTTTTCCTACTATGTGCCAGGTCTTAGGAGATATACTAATCCTCCTGAAATTCTATGAAATAGGCCTGATTATTCACATTTTTTATAACAATGGTCAAACTTGGAACAAACAGATAACTTGCTAAAGATCTCACATCTAGTAAGTAGCAAAACTGAGACTGAAATCCAGGTTTCTGAATCCGAATTCCAAGGTTGCTCCATCATGCTTGCTATCCAGTTACACCCCTGCATGCATTTTCTTTTGCAAAATTATGGAGGAAGAGAAAATAGTGCCTGGAAAAGACAAACGTGGAGGTAAGTCGAACAGAATGTGCCTCTCCTTTTCTCCTCCACGTCCCTAACTCCCTTTTGCTGGAAATGTTGCTTGGCACTGCAGAATATTCACATTGCCCAGGAAAAAACACAGAAGCTGAAGGTGAGAAATGAGGATTCTCCTTTAGCATTAAATACTTTCATGGTGGCTCTGTTTGACTAGAAAATACAAAGAGGCTTCCCTGTGACATCCATCACACTGCCAAGGACTGCTCCAAGCTTGGTCTCAGTGACAAATGCTTCAAGTTAATCATCCGCTTGCCTCCACCTTTCCTCTGAAGACATTGATCAAGCTGTGTTGACAGAGCCTGGATGAAATATTAGGTTGTGGGAAATGCTGAGCTGGCTTTGAATCTACCATTATTTGAGCACAAGACAATAGCTTGAGGGACATCTGTCATTTTGCTTTGACATTAACTGTCCTCTTCAATTTGAGACCACATGTGTTCAGTCAGAGTTGTAGATTCTACAAATGCTCTAATGCCTATCCTGAAGCTCATGACTGACAATGAGCTAAAATAGACTTGCATACTAACAATATCACTTAAATCACCAAAGGTCAAAGAACAACAGTGTTGTAAGGTTTGGGGATATAGAAAGTCATTTAATGTTCTATTACCTAAACAATAAAACATACATCCTTTATGTACTATAATATTTTCCATTTAATAGAAAGCATCACATAGATCATTCTCCAAATAATTTCATGTTTTGGTTTTCAAATGTTTTTCAGAGTCCATTTTCTATATTCATAAGCTAACTATTTCTCCTGTCTTAAACACACGAGGAAGAGCATGTGATTTTTCTGATTGTATGAAAGAACTGAGTCATGAAAGTAAGGCAGAATTTTTATAATGATAAATGATTTACATTGGACTCATGGAGAAGAGACAGCTTCTAAAAATCACGTACACTAGAAAGAAAAATGCCAGGAGTCAGATGAGTGCTGGCTCTGCACAAACTCTCCCCAGTTCTCAGATGTATAACTTTTCACTTTGTTCAAGCAAAAATTTTACAATGTAAAAAACACGTTATAAGTATTGCTTAAGTTCTAAGTTTAAAAATGCAGTTATCCATAAAGTAGCAGTGTTATACTACAACCAAATTCAGTGGAGTTCTAGCTGCCAACAGTTAAGGGCATATATTATTAGAAAGAAAAAAGAGAAAATATCCTTGCCGTTGAATTCATGGGCAGAGCCATTCCCACTTAAAATTTTGTGGCAGGCAATTTGTCTTTGCATCTCTCTCAATGTCCTCTTTTATTTATCTCTCTAGCCTCTTCCAGTTGTCCAGCTGTCATCCTGTTACCCTAATCTTCTCCCACAAGCCCAGATCCCAGAATATTTAATGCTGAAAAATTAAGTAACGATCTGCCTCCCAACACAATTTCAACTTTATGAAAGAAAAAGCAGCCTGCTGAATTAGTTCACACTAGTATGTAATACCTGTTTACTGTACCACAGATGTATGTACTTTTTAAGTAAATGCTTATTTACATACATGAAGCTCCAATTTGTGGACTTTCAAATGTTGAATCTAATTGAAAATAAATTTGAACTGTATTATAAGAAATATAAAGATTCAGAGGCAACCACCTGATGATGGACTATGAAACTTAGCGAACTGCCTAGCAAGCTAGTCCTACTCAGGAATATGGCACTCAAATTGGCAGACCAAGCTATCCTAATTGCGTACTTCATTCTTTTTCTTCTTTATCTCCCTTATGTTCATTTAATCAATCCAGAGATATTGTGATAAATGCAAGAGATGAAATATAGTAATATCAAAGAACATGTGATGTGATGTGATGCTTACTTATAATTTACAGTAGATATGGACACTGCTTCTACCTGCCAATGGATCATGGGGACAAATGATGTAACTATAAACACTATAGCTATGTTTCTTCTGATTTGTTTGGGTTTTTTGTTTGTTTGGAGGTTTTGTTTTAACTAGCTCATCTTCATTGTTCTGAGCTCCTCTTAAAATAACTTCTCCTAGAATTCTTTCAGTGGTTATAAAAATAGGCAGACATATCCCAAAATTTGTGAATCTTAGAGTCAAGCCAAGAGGGAAACACACTATAGCACATGATGTACATACACAAACCTATAAGACTCAATCACTATCAGGAGCATGAAAGGGAGGGAAGGGGGAAGGAATAGGGTGGGATTGGAGGGAGGGCTAAATGTGCAATGTGTGCATGTATGATGTTCATACCCTGACATATATCAAAATGTATAATTACAATGCACCAATAAATGAACATAAAAAAGACCCAATAAAATCATAATAATAATCAAGAAATAAAAATCGTGAAAGGCCCCATACTGCAAAAGATATTCTAGTATGCTAAAATAGGGAGATATTTCCTCAGGGAACAAAAAGAGGCATCTTCATGAAGCAGGTAGCGTAAGTCATGTAAATCATAGCAAGATGTGCAAGGGAACTACTCCTAGACAAAAGAAAAATGAATATTTATACAAAAGTGAGAAGAAAAGTTTCGAAAGAAACAATAAGGATATTACCTGGGGACAGAACGAGCATCCAAGTCACAGACACACCAGTAACTAGCAGTAGGGGAGTTGGGGGAGTCGCATAACTTCTCTGAGTCTCCATTTTCTCCTTTTCAAAATAGAAATGATGCTTCAGAGTTACTACATGGATTAAAATATATAAATCATGTGTCATATAGTTCATGTGTAATAAATTATTATGTCTACCTTCCAGAAATCATAAGACATATATTTAGAAATAGAAAACAAATTTTAAAAGTAACAGGTTCATATGATATGTACATATACTAAGAAGTCTGAGCATTTTTTTTCTTTCAGGTACTGGGGATTGAACCCAGGGGCATTCTACCTCCAAGCTATACTCCCAGCCCTTTTTAAAATTTTTTTCTTTAATTTTGAAAGAGGGTCAGTCTCACTAAGTTGCTGAGCATCTCATTAAGTTGCTGAGTTTGGCTCCAAACCTGTGATCCTCCTGTCTCAGGCTCCCAAGTACTATGATTACAAGTGTGCACCACCATGCCCAGCAAGTCTAACTTTTTTTTTCAAACTAATAAGACATTAAATACTTAGGTGCCATTTAATTAATGCACCTTTCTTTTATCCTTCCTTTTATCTTGCAGTGCTATAAAATGTTCTAGAAGAACTGATTGCTACAATAGAAATAAAAGAGAAAAAAAGGAAAAAATTGAACTAAGGGTAGTTGCAGGGAGAGAGGAAGAAAGAGGCCTACTGAGAAAATTATGACTGTATTGATCCTGCAGTTTCCAACGTAACATAGAAAGTGCAGTGAGACTGGTAAAATAAGGCACTGGAGAGACCCACACAGCATTTATAGGCAATTTATTGACTGGATATCTGTAAATCTGAGGCTTGTTTTATATTTACTTTTATTTGTCATTTGTAAAGATTTGTGGTTCATATCCTACAAAACTGATTTCAGCCAAACTTTGATTAATCAGAACTAGGAGGACCAACCAGCAAACATTTTTATTATTCCAAATAGTACTTGTAGGAAAAAGAGAAAATCATCAAAAGCAATTTGGATAGGGTATTTATTTAAAATAGTAATACTCAGGATATTTTTATTTTGCTTAGAAATAATTCCCTTTCATACCCTACTATGAAAGTACTACACAGACTCAGTATATATTCTATTTAAACTCTTTCAAGTTATAAAGGAAATCTGAAGGATTTTGTGATTGGTGCTGTTAAAGTGCATTTAAAACAATATGCCAAGATATATAAGAAAAAATGCAAATATAATAATAAGAAGATACTTGCTTATGTGGCGTTAAAATTATTCTCAAGTTTTAAAATAGTTATACAAACATAAATATACATTTTTTGTTTCATTTGTTTTGAAACAAATTATACTTGCTTTTGTTACTCTATAATACTTTTAGAGACAATTCCATGTAAATATATAAATCTGCTTCATTCTCTTATGCTGTTATATAGTAACCAAATCAATTAATAACCTTTTACAATAAACTTCTTTAAGAGATATTGAAAAGTAGCAAGCATGTAATTCTTATGCTATTATTCTAGATATAAAAACTAAAAACCAGAATTTTGTCTTTGGTATAGTGATGTGACCCCTCTTCAGCCCAACCCCACTTTGAGCACAATGACAATAATCATAACCTCTGGAAAAGATACAGAAAATAACTACTCAAAGATTCTAAAGAATAAACAGAAGCAAGAAGAACACAAAGGAGTTGAAATTGAAGAAGCAACCAGAATTTATCTCCTCCTTTTACTTGTGACTTTTCCCTGAAGGTGAGAGGGAAAGTGCAGTCAATTAAGTCATGAAAAAAGTAGTGACAGATTTATCCCTCAAGGAAACAAAATAAAGACATTTTTTATAACATTTTCAGCAGACTTGCACTACAAAACCTGGTAAAGAAAAATATTCAGAGAAACTCAAAAACTAAGCAAACAACAGATAAAACAAACAAAGATGCACAAGTAAGGAAATAGAACTTAGTTTAAGTCTATCAATAATTCCATTAAATGTTAATGGTATAAATACTTCAATTAAAATGGAGAGATTGTGAAAATGGATAAAAAGTATAGGCTCCAGCTGGGTGTCGTGGTATAAGCCTGTAATCCTAGTACTTGGGAGACTGAGACAGGAGGGTTGCAGGTTCCAGGCCAGCCTCAGCAACTTAGCAAAACCCTCAGAAACTTAACAAGACCTTGTTTCAAAATAGCAAATAAAAAGTTCTGCAAGTATAGCTCAGTGATAGAATGCCCCTGGGTTCAATCTCCAGTCCCCACACACATACATGAATAAATAAACAGGTAGTCTTTGTAAAAAGATGCGATTTCAATATTAAAAACACAGATGTATTTTAAATAAATGGACAGTAATAAATAAACCATGCAAATATTAAGCATAAAAAGACAGATTTGCCATACTGATACCAGGTAGGATAAATTTCAAGACAAAGAGTATTACCAGAGGCAAGTGGAATATTTTGCAATTGTTAAAAAGGCAAGCCATCTGAAAGACATAATACAAATGTGTATATACATAATAACAGATGATTAAATATAGAAAGAAAAACTTTAAAAATTAAAGAGAAAAACACAAAGGTCTATGCCACTCTCTCATCTATTGATACACAACTAACAAGACAGCACTATCAGTAGAAACAAAGATCATCTGAATACTACCAATCACCTAATCTCGCTGATACTCATATATATAAACATTCTATAACCAATAACTGCAAAATTTACATTCTTTCCAAACACAGCTGTTATATTCATCATAAGTGCACGTCATATAGTCACTAAGGCAAAATAATATGCTGAGACATAAAGCAGATCTCAGTAAAGTTAAATAATTGAAATCATACAGAGAATTTTTTCTGACCACAAGAGAATGAAAATAGAGATAATTAACAAGTAGGTATCATAAGAAAACCCCTAGTATTTGAAAATAAACAACAAACTTTTAAATAATGAATAGGCCAATGAAGAAATCACTAGAACATATTTTAATTGAAGAGTAAGAAAATATAGCATATTAAAATTTGTGGGATGAAGATAGCACGGTGTGTAGAAGACAATTTATAGATTTTAATGGAAATTTTAGAAAAAATAGTGTCCATCTGGGTGTGGTGGCATACATCTGTAATCCCCATACTTGGGAGGTTGAGACAGATGGATCACAGGTTCAAGGCCAGCCTCAGCAACTTAGCTAGACCCTGTTTCAAAATAAAAAATAAAATAGGACTGGGGGTGTGGCTAAAAGGTAGAATGCCCTTAGGTTCAATCCCCAGTACCAATCAATTAATAAGTCAATTAATAATGTCTAAATCAATGATTCTACCTTGAGAATCTATAAAGAGAAGAGTAACATATAACAAAAGTAAGTAGAAGAAAAAGTAATAAAGACAAAAGCATAAATAAGTGAAATAGAAAACAAAAATAAAGAGTTAACAATACAAACATTATTTCTTTGCAAAATCGACTGTCTCAGTCCTTTGGAATGCTATAGCAAAAATACCTTAGATTGAGAATTTATAAACAGTAGGAATTTCTTGATCACAGTTCTGGAAACTGGAAAGTCAGTATCAAGGCCGCAACAGATTCAGTGTTGGGGAGGGCCTGTTCCTCATTGAATGGACTTTCTAGCTGTGCCCTACCATGGTGGAGGAGACAAGCTTCCTCGAGCCTCTTTAAAGTGGGCTTATCTATGAATGAGGTCTCCTATTGACCTCCTAAAGGCCCATCTTTTAATATCATTGCTCTGGAGGTTATGTATGAATTGGGGGGAACCACATACATTGAGACCATAGAATTCTACCTTTGACACCCCAAAGTTCATGCCCCTCTCACATGCAACTGTGTTCATTCCATCCCACTAGTCCCCAAAGTCTTAACTCATTCCAGCATCAACTCAAAATTTAAAGTCTGGAGAACCATCTAAATTAGATACAGGTGAGACTTAAAGTGTGATTCATCCCAAGACAAATGTCCCCCAGCTGTAAGCCTGTGAAATAAAACACCTTCTGTGCTTCCAAAATACAATGGTGGAGACAGGCATAGGATAGACACTCTTAGTCCAAAAAGGAAGAAGTAGGAAATAAGAAAGTGATAGCAGGCCCTGACCAAATCCCAAACGCAGTGTGACAACATTAAATCTTAAAGATCAAGAATAGCTATCTTTGAGCCGTGCATGGTGGCACATTCCTGTAATCCCAGTACTTGAGAGGCTGAGACAGGAGGATCCAGTTTCGAGGATAGCTTCAG
>PVJS01024787.1:0-2500 GCA_004027185.1 Glis glis
GGCCAGCCTCAGCTACTTAGTGAGGCCCTCCGCAACTTAGTGAGACCCTGTTTCAAAATAAAGAATAAAAAATAGTGCTGGGGGAATAGCTCGGAGATAGAATGCCCCTGGGTTCAATCCCCAGTACCACAAAAAATAATATATACATATTATTTCATATATATATATATATATGTGAAAAAATGTTCAGCATCATTAGCAATCAGGGAAATGCAAATCAAAAGATACCATTTGTTTTAAAGCCAGCTTCTAACAGCCTAAACTTTGGCCCTTCTCACCTCTTTCTGATTCCAGAGATATACTTTTACTTTCTAAATTGATGCTATTTGATTGTGGTTCTGTTCTCCTGCTCTTTGTGAGCTACTGCCTTGTATAAACTGTAGGTGTTACTGGGCCCAATGTGAAACAAGTCTCTTTCTCCAGGATTGAAAAATGGATTCCAGAACTGCTCCCGAGGTGGTTGCTGCCTCATTAACATTTGGTTTTGGCTCTCTCTTTTCCAGGAGAAATTGAGCGATGCACGTACATCAAGTACCACTACTCCTCAGCAACCATCCCCAGGAACCTCACTTTCAATATCACGAAGACCATCCGTCAGGACGAGTGGCACGCCCTGCGTAAGTACACCTGAGTGTCTTTGCCTGTGACAGTGCCGTGATGTCACCTTTGGAGGGGCCGGAGGACTGGATGCACCTCCTTCAGAGATGTATGGATTCTCAGGACATTGCGGTGGGTCCTTAAGGTGCCAGTATCAATGGGTCAGAATCGCCTGAGTTGGTTTTGATTACATTAATGATTTGAGGAGTTTTCTTCTAAAATTAAAAATCAACAGCAACAGAACAAACAAAAACCCAATCACTAGCAGATGGACAGTAATCTTATTTAGCTATCCTGGTAAGCATCTAAGATTTCATCTCCCTGACTGAACTTGCTCTTGGGATTTAACTCCAGCAGGTTTCTAAGTTGCTTGGAATATTATTGTGGCAACCTGCTAGTCCCCTGAGTTGTCATTCGTGAAGAGTGAGAAGAGCTGGCTGTTTCAGGCTGCATCGCTTTGGGATTTGCACCTGGGTGGGGTCTCTACGGGGTGGGATCCGGCCTCACACATTTCAGTTTCTCTTCCCATGATAGGTGTTGGGCCTGGCTCACCTGCGATTGCGCAACACAGATCTGTGTCCATTGGTTAGGGGATTTCTTGGCCAGCGACCCTCAGAGACTTAAATTACAATGAGAGGGTGACTTAATGAGCAAGCAGGGTTGGTCGGCTATTTTTACTCTTCTGCTCTGCCTATCTGTGGTGGGTCACTGGCACACCTCTTCATGCCCACCCATCTGTCCTGTGAGCAAGCACCATGCTGCTTCGGTGGAGATTGTCAGACATTCCTGTTCCATCTTTTCCCACCCAGGGTCCCAAGGTGAAGGCGCAGTTTGCATTTATATGTGAGGGAGTGTTCTTTTATTGTTCCCTTGTATTAGGATCCCTTAATTGGTGAACTTTGAAGAAAGCAGCTCTTTAGGGCGAAGCATCCTTCTCTTTATTGTTGCCTCGTTATCATTTGCGTGTGGGGCCTACCCCATGTTGTCCACTTTTTGGTTTTACTTTAATTAACCAACCATAGCTTAGAGTGGGGAGTAGGGAGGTGGGAAAATAAGTAAAATTAAGCAAAACAGAATGATCATTCATTGGTCTCAGGAAAAAATTGGGGTGTCCAGATGATTGTTACACGATGCTTCTAGCCTGAAATCAGAGAGTAGGGGCCAGCAGATAGGACAGCATTAACCAGACTGTTGCCCCATTAGCCATTACTAGAGACACTAACCAGCACATGGGGACACAGAGCCAAGGTTCAAAGTACATGCCCATGTGCTAGACATACCATATACCTATTTAATTTTAATATGGGGTTTTCCTTCGAGACTCTAGTAATCAGGGTTATTAATTTCTTTATAGAGGAGGACATATAAGGACCCTAAGATAAAAATAACATGATAATAATTGCTTATTTTCCACAATGCATTGGCCTAGCAGAGTCACTTAATAGGAACCCAAAAGGGCTGTTCATGATACATAAGTCCTGTTGATTAACCGCTTAAATATAACAGATTAGGGGGATCACAATAGATTTACAATCTAAGAAGGAAGAAGTTACTGACATTGCAGTTTCAAGTCAAATGAATTAAATTTGACCAAAATTACCAGGTTTCTCTATGTACCAGGCTTGTAGTAGATACCAAGGCACAGGGAGCTGTTTTAAGGAACTGGAGTCTGGGGGTGGAGACATTCACAAAGCAAATAATTACAAGGCAATGCGATAATTACAATATAGTAGAATTGCTTTAAGCAATTTAGATAGTTTGTGGAATTGTTTTTTTTTTTAGCAAGAAGGAAAATTATTTCAGTGTAAATTTTACAGATAGACTTCAAGGGAAACCTGGTAGACCTCTTTTGGCTATACACACCACAGATGTCTGGAATTCAAAAGGATTACCTAGGGAGGCA
>PVJS01024787.1:5000-28387 GCA_004027185.1 Glis glis
AGTGGGGCAGAGAACATTACTGCCAAGGAACCATCCTGAAGCTGGGTGCGGGGAGCTTGGCAAAGTCAAGCCTGGCTAGAAGAAGGAGGGAGAAGAGAAGGGGAGAGGAGGGAGACAGACAGGGACCAAGACTTTGTGGAGAGCAAGGGCATTCGAGTGGACCCACACTAAGAGTCCTGTCTTTTAGTGTGACTTCTCAGTTCCCTGAGGTTCTTCACCTGTCACCCCTGCCTGCAGATTAGCTCAGTCCTGGGGCCCAGCTCCCACCCAGGCTGGTGTGTGGTAAGAGGCCCAGCGTGTCCACACGCTAGTGTGGGTGGTAGTGTAGATCTCTTCCCTTATTCTGCTTGGCCAAGCCCTACCTGGTCCCCTCATCTGGCCTCTCCGATGTCTTCTTCCTCACCCTTTCCTATTTCCAGAGTTAGAGGGTCTTGCCCTGAACCCCAGTCTCCTTGGTGCTGTCTAGACTTTCTCCAGCCACTCCAGGTCCTGCCCACCTCCTGTGCCCCAGGTGGCTCATTGTTCAGCCCCACTGGCATCAGCCTTCTGGCTGTGTACTTATGTTGGTTCTTTGCCTGACGCACCTGTCTTTCCCATTGGACTGCACCAACAGCTCCCAGCCTAGCCTGCTCATCTATAACCGGCTGCTCTCCAGAGTCTTTTCCCATTTAGACCTCTCTGGCCTCCTCAGCCCAGAGTAGCCTGGTCCCTCCTTCCCCAGGCATCCCTGGTTAGGATAAGATGAATGCTGTAGACCAAAGGGCTTGGGATGAAACTACCGGTAATTATGACACGGTAGCTACCTCTTTGTACACATTGGCTGTAATGCTCCTCAGGGGCTAGACTGGTGTTTCCTCATAGGAGCCCAGTTTGTGTTCTTATGGCTCCTTTATAGAAAATGTAACCAGGCTATGGAGGAAGGGGCTGCCTAGAGATCCTAGCAGGGCCTCAGAGGAGCCTGAGCCTGGGGACTCAGAGCCCAGGTCTGAACTTCAGTCCTCCAGCTATTTTTTTCTTTCTGACTTTGGCTGATCTTATGTAAAACAGCCTAATGAGGTAAACATCCCAGACATTAGGAGCTCAGGTCCCCTGCAGTGTCAGCCATTTTCCTTCTCCTGCTTCCATATGGAAGCCCGGCCAGTGTGAGGCTCTCACTGTGTGTAATCTGATGTGAGCTGCTTCTTGCCTGCAAGACTGGCATCCATGGGGGTCGTCAATAACAGAACTGGGAAAGCTTGGTAGCACAGAAACTCAACCAACAGTGCATCACTGTGTGTTGCCTGGTAACCAAAGTCTTTGCTTTCTGCAAACCATTCCTTGTCTCTCTGCCCCAGCTCCTGTGGGGAACAATGTAAACCTCTGGGACACAACAGTCCCAGCCCACAAGGTGCCCCGTGCCTGTCCTCTCAGAGCTCTGTGGTGTCACTGCAGCAAGCCGGGCAGAGAACACACCCCCTGAACATGTAATGCACGAGCATGCAGTAATGTACGCAGGGATATTTCTTGTCCTCCGCGGCTTTTCCACCTGCCAAAACTTCCCTGTCCTCTGTCCCACTCCCTCTGGGTTCTGCTGGAGAGCAGGTTCACTGATCTGATGAACCTTTTGAGCTGAGGTATTAATGCCTTCTTGGGTTACCTTCACTGGGTAGCTTTTTTATTTTCAGGAGACCTACCCAAGAAAATGATGGGGAGGTGACTGATTACAGGTAGGACAGAGATGGCTTAAAATAATTAACACACAGGCAACTGTTGATTCCACCTACTTAGATATAGCTGGCCTGGTTAGGAGTCAATGATAGAAATGGAGTGGACAAGAGGGAGAGTTTACTTTTGAGATGGCCTTAGAGGTAGGAGGCCTGGAGTAGGGGCAGGGTGGAGTGTGGTACAATCTTTTGTGTTAAAGATATCCATGTACTGAAAAAAAACAACCCTGAGAACTCTGTGCTGGTGTAATTGCAGTCTTCAAGCCACAATTCATCTGAATGTGCAGGTCCAATTTTGTGCTGGAATTAGTTGGAAGTCTGGCCTGGAGGCATTCTCTCAGCTTCTGCAGATTGGAAGTTGTTTTTTTCTGGCTGAGCATACCGATCCAGATACCACGGAGGGGAACTGGGCCTAACCCCACTGGCCTCCTTCGTCCACTTGTTCATTTACTCATTCAATATTCATGGAGTGTCTATTCTGTGAGAACCCCCATGTTAGATGCTGGAGGGGATATTAAAAGGTACCCTGCTTTCCAAATTGGATGACATATTTCTAGGTGCCAGCCAGGCAAGGGATCAAACTAGTTGTTGCTTAATGTTTATTGACTACCCAGAGAGTGCGGGCTAATGCTGCCAACTTGTACACATCACGGGTCCTAACTTCCATACTCAAACCAGCAAAGGTTTATTGTGGAGGAAATAAAAACAAAATATAACACAGAGCTACCATATCACAGAGGCATGGCCTGTTTTCTACAGCAAGGAAGAAGTTCTAGGGTCTGCCTCATCTTGGCCCTTTGGGGGAGCTGTCCAAGTTCTAGGTGCTGAAAAGGAAGCTCGATATGGCAGATGATTCTTTCCAATAGTTAAGACAATCAGAGCTTGATATCCAGGCAAGCTGCTGCTGCTGTAAGAAGGAGAAACAAGACCAGGAGCTGAGTGTTCCAGCAGGCAAGGCCAGCATAGTGAGGAGGAATCTCGGTTATGTGAGACACGGATGTCTGGGCAGGCAGACACCTGGCATCAGGGCAGTGGCCCAGCAGGTATGATAGTAGGTGCTACCTTGGGGTTCAGGACTGCACAATTCAATTCCCAGGGAGGAGGGTTGGCCAAAGGAAGGAAGGCCCCAGTTGTACAACAAATCTGGGGTATCAAGGAGGTAGAATTAAAAAAAATAGAGAATGGGGGCTAAAAGAGAAGCTTAGTTATGAGAACTGGAGCACATGGGGCAGGAGTGACAATGCACAGAACAAGGCAGGAGGCCATTTTAGTTAGCAGCAGGACTAATCCTGTGATCAGGATTAGTCCTGGTTTTTTGGGGTGGGGGTTCTGAGTATAGCTGGAACTATGGCAAAGGAGGAGAGAAAGTGTCTGGAAACCAGAATGATATAGCAGAAGAAGTAGCCAAGTTCTACATTGTGTGGTAAAGGTTTTATCAGAGTCAAGACCAGTGCTGTCCAAATGTGGCCCATTGCCCAGGAGCCAGTATCGTCTGGAAACTTGTTAGGAATGAAATTCTTAGGCCCTGGTCCAGACATACTGAATCAGAATCTCTAGTGGTGGGGCCCAGGAACCTATGTGATTGTTAAGTTTGAGAACCCTTAAATTGGAGGGTGTCAATGTGGGCTGTTGTGGTCAGAGAAGGCTCAGGGCAGGAGAGAACACGGGCGGGCTTTGAGTGAGAGCTGAGAGATGGACTATTGCATTTACCACAACCTTCTGCACAGATTCAGGACTTTGTGTGTCATTCACTGACAGTTTCTATTTACTTATAGATCTGGAAATTTGATTTCCATCCATATTTCTTATCATTGGTTGAGTAAAACAGCATGGAAGAGGTAAGGTGGATTTCTTTTCTTGCGTTATGCACTGTAACTGAGAGCATCATCCTAATACACACCCTCGAGTCTCTATCCTGTGTCTCCAGGCTTCACTGGATGCAGGGGTCACTGGATTGAGTTACTGCTCTGCATTCTCTAGGTATATGACCCCGGGCAAACGATTTTAGTGTTTTGAACCCAGTACACTCATCTTAAAAATGGAGGTAGTAATGCCTGTCTGGAAAGTTAAGAAAAATTTAAATTGGATAAAATTATTCATGAAAAATTGGATCTATGACTTTCCAAAGTCATGGGATTAGGGTGGGGGGCATCTCTGAAATGACATTGAACTGACTCGGGGGCTTTTCTGTTCCACCCGGTGCAGCCCGTACAGGTGAGTTTGGCTTGTCTGTGGCTGCATGTATTGGTGGGTCTTCGTGCGTTTGCTGTCTGCACAGGTGTGTGTGATGGGAGCTTGCAGCAGGTGTTTACAGTGTGGGAGTAGAAAGTGGCTGCGAGTGTTATCTGCTGGCAACAGTGTGGCATATTGTGAAAAGAATTTCAGAGCAGGAAATCATCAGTGTTTGAGATCCTCGGTGGGATAGCAGCATCAGAAGCAGCCCTCTAATTTATCAGTTATGTCCAATAAGAATGTTGTTTAGACAATAACACACCAAAGATTTATGTACTCAGTGTCTAAAAGGTAACATTTCAGAGCTTTGAAGATAAATATAACGTGAGTGCATTTTTATTGAAATTGTAGACAGGAGTACTGAAAGATCTCTCCTAACTGTTGCAGCCCAACCCTGACTTCTGAGAAGCCCGTGGTTCCCAACATGTGCTATGAACAGATCCTCTTTTATTCTGTAAGTGAAAACAAATTCCAAAGGAGGATACTGCGAGTATGTTGGGGGCATAGAGAAAGGAGGGCCCAGGCAGAGGGAAGCAGCGGCTGCTGGGGGCGGGCAGTGGAGGCGACATTACTACACCCAGGGAAAGGGAGCTCCGTATTTCCACCTCTCGCCAGTGGTCCCGAGGGGGCTGGTGCTGGCTGTGGTGTTGGATTCTGCCCATTTTGTGTTGCCAGATGAGAAGGCCCAAGTGTGGCAGGGAGGTGAGTTTCTCTGCAGATGGCTTACGAGCCACCAGCCGGGTGAGAGAAAGGCTACAGCCCTGTGGGCCAGAATCCCTCATGCCAGGCCCGTCTGCTATCAGGACTGTCCTGTGGCCGTAACCTTGGGGGAGAAGATGGAACTTAAGTTCTGGTTCCAGAGAAGTGAGGACTCTGAAGTGCGGGTCCACATTGGGGGCAGGAGGCCAGAACCAGACCTGAATGAAGGTCAGGGGAGTCCATGGGATCACCTGGAGGGACCACACAGCACTGCAGAACTGCCCTTGCTCATCAGGTCTCAGTGACTGGCGGTGTGGACTTCTGGGATGGACCTGGATGTCTTCATTCCTGACTGAGAGGAAAGGCGGCATGAGTCACCAGCGTGAGGACATGTGGGCACTGCCTCAGGGATGGGGTGACCAGGTGGAGCTAAAACATTGGGAACACCTGGTGGGGCCTCTACGCTGATTCTGGGAGCTGATCCTCTTTCTTACTGAGGCTTGGAGACTGTCGTTCTCTGCTATTTTTACTCTTTGTCTTTCCCTGATATTGAGCTCTGGTTTGAGCTTGGAGGTCATGGGAAACTGAGAGGGCTGCGTGGTTCTGGGTCATTCTGACTCCCGTGAAGTAGTGCTCCGTGGAGCAGCCAGAGTTGAGGGGGCGGGGAGACACCAGAGCCTTAGCAGTGCTTGTCTTGCTTCACCCTCCATGCATGGCTGTCTGAGGAACCTCTCATGAAAGGCTGGTGCAGAATATAATTCAAACGTTCTTAGATCCTTTACAACTCTGTATTCCAACTAGAGCTGTCCCACAGAAGCTCCTGTTAAGGTAAAAATCTACACAGCCCAGTGAGGTAGCTACAAGCCACAGGAGGCTATTGAGAACTTGAAATTTGACTATAACCAAGGAACTGAATTTCAAATTCTATTTACATTTATTCAGTTTAAATTTAAATAGTCGCATGTGGCCAGTGGCTACTACATTAGAGCAGTTCAAACAAGCAGTCCTCTTTCTTATGTAGATTCTACTTCCAAGTGGTAAACTCTTGATCCTGAGAGGCATACATTAAAAACACAACCTTACAGGTTATTCATACACCTGGCCATTTTCAGAGGATAGGGGTGCACATTTCCTTGGGTCCTCCAGACAGATCCTTGCTTGCCATTTTGCCCTTGGACTCCCTGCAGCCCTAGTCCCAGAGCCACCTGGGGTGCTCCCAGGTATTTCTGCGGATCTGGTGCTGTACAGGTAAGGAAAGGCAGCAGGGGGCGGTCTCATCATCTACCTGCGCCTAATCTAGGCCAGGCTGTCACAGGCTGGTTTCCCCGGGCAGCAGCCTCAGGATCCACACTGCAGAAGGGAAGGGGAGAAGCAGCATTGCACAGACGGAGCAGCCGGGCTGGGGGTAGGTGCAGGGACACGCCTTGGAGGGCTCTGGTGCAAGAGCGGCCCTTCAGAGTTTCCTGAATTAGGCTGAAATGACTGGGACTTATTCTCCCACATTGACCACTTCTTGATGTGGGCTGTGGAAGAGGGTGACCTTGGGTGTGCAGCTCCCTGTTCTGAGTAATCCCTACAGGGGCTGGAAGCTAAAGGCTGATAGCCCTCCAGCACCTTCCATGAAGTGGAGCTATGCACCACAGTGTCTACTATGTAGGCACTGGTCTGAAGTCATCATTTGAAGTTGACAGGAAGGTAACTGAGACTCAAGAGATCTAGTACCAGTCAGGCATGGTGGCGCATTCCTGTATACCCAGTACTTGGGATGCTGAGACAGGAGAATCGCAGGTTCAAGGCCGGCCTCAGCAACTTAGTGAGACCCTCACCAACCTAATTGAGACCTTGTTTCAAAATAAAAAATAGAGCTGGACGTGGTGGTGCATGCTTGTAATCCCAGTACTTGGGAGGCTGAGACAGGAGGATCATAGGTTTGAGACCAGCCTCAGCAACTTAGGTCCTCCGAAGCTCAGTGAGACCCTGTTTCAAAATAAAAACAAAATAGGACTAGGGGTGTAGCTCGGAGGCAGAATGCCCCTAGGTTCAATCCCTAGTACCAATAAATAAATAAGCAAAATAAAAAATAGAAAGGGCTGGGAGTGTAACTCAGAGGTAGAATGCCCCTGAGTTCAATCTCTAGCACCTTCCTCCCCTAAAAAGAGATCTAATACCTTACACAAAGCTGTAATAGGAGAGAGAGGTGGAACTAGACCCTAGCTGTTGTGACTGTAAAATTCATGCTTTTCCTTACCCAGGGACCCCACCCACATTGTGTGAGGCAGGTCCACTCCCTTCTCTTTCCTCGAAGGACTGACCTCTTCCTCCAGTCCTCCCCCAGCATATCTCCACCTCCACCCTGCTACCTGATGTTCATAGGAGCCCTCCCCTCACGAGCAACCAGGGCAGCCACTTCCTCCATCTAAGAGCTCTAGTGTTCAAAAGAAATGAAAGAAAGCTATTTATTTTCCACTTCTCTGTTTTTCTTTTTCATTTAATTACTGGTATCACAACAGGATTTTTTTCTATTGCTTTTCATTGCAAATGTATGGCATTTCATCTACATTATGAGTTAAATAGGCTTTTGTGGACTAGCCTAAAATCCCAATCATCATTTATAACAGACATGACTTCTCTGGAAATGGGTTCTGAATTCTAAATAAGTGACTCACAAATGAGGTTTTAGAATAGAACTCATTTTGAAGCTTGAGACTTTATATCTTTACATCTACTTTCTAGGCAATTTAGCCTCTGAATGGACTTGCCACACCCCTCCCCTGCCCACATCATTGTTCTTAGGTTGGATCCCCCAATCGGACACCCTCAACCTCGATGGTGAAAGCTGGCTCCCCCATCTCTTGCTCTCAGCCCATAACTAGCTGCTAATTAATGAATGCCCTTGACATATCCCATGTAGGGTTATTTGAAACCTAGAATCCCAACCCAGGGACATCAAGTGTCCTTGGTACTCAGGATCATTCAATCTCAGGCCCCAGTCTCAGTTCACATGGGTAAAATGAGACTAATTATATAACATTTTCCTGAGGAAATGAGGTGCTTGGGCACCTGGCACCAAATTAGAAATGAGCAGTTAGAGGTGTGTGTGTAAACTTCTGAAGCCGAGAGGCTGCTAAACATGGGTGTGGAGGTGACACATCTGACTGACATTAGCATCTGTATTCCATATGCTACCCCATCCCACCACTTCACTCCTGGAGCTTCAAGATGCTGCATGGTTGCCATGGAAACTAGGAGAAGCAATCGTACACAAGTCACCTCTTCCTCAAAGCTCATGGGCACATGCTCCTGGGGGAATGGGTAGAGGAGAAGGAAGGGGTCGCTTTAGGCGATTGTTTACCAGTGTGTGGGGGTGTGATGCCGACACTGAGTTCTAGTAAGTAGCTCCATGCCAGCGCCCTCTCTCACCCCTCACTCCCCTCTGGTCTTGTCTGAGTATCATGTGAATACTACATTCCACTGTCCTCGCATCCTATGTTGCCATCAGTTCCTACTCTTAAGGGAGCTTTTCATTTCTAGAAAGTGAAAATTACTTTCCATCAGAAGCAGTAGGGACCTCTGGCTTATGGCTAAGGGTTGAAATTCACCTACTTGTTTAGCGTGGCTGAGCTAACAGAAACTTGCAATTTAAAAAATTACTAACCCAGCTCCATTCCCTCATGAAATCGAACCAGAGGGGCCAGGATTCTGAGTGTTTACAAGCGCTGGTCAGGGCTTTGTGGTTCTGGTTAATGAGGAGCAGTCTTTGGTTGTCCTTGGAATGACCTTGCAGAGCCAGCCCTCCATTCCTGGTGTTCACTGAGGATCTGTGGTGTGTACAGCATTGGCGACAGGAAAGAGAGAGACCAGTGAGCCTACAGTCTCCCGGAGAACACAGCAGTGACACTGAGTCAGGATGTTAGGGGCTAGTGGCAAACAAAAACAAGATGTGGGCAAACAATGCTATTGGTGGCTTCTGGAGGGAGAAATGGGATAACAGGCCAGGAATGGTGGCACTTGAAAGGGACCTAAACACTTGAGTGATTTACCCAAGTAAAATGTATTGAGATCCTACCATTCACCAGGACCATTCTAGGCACTGGATGGAAGAGGCAGCAATCCCTGCCCTCATGGAGCTTGAATTCTTGTGTAATAATAGCCACTACGTATTGAATGCTTAACATGTACCAGGGGCTGTGTAAGTCCCTGATATGCATTTATTTCCCATGAATCCCAATTGTGCTATTTGTCACATATTGTAACTGACAGATGAGGAAACTGAGGCTAACTGAGGTTAAAGAAATCACAGAAGAGCCATGTGATGTGAGCGATACAACTTTATGATACCTTAGGGAATTCATGTCAGCTGTTGTGAATGGATGGAGGGAAGGGGTAGAGTCCAGACTCTGTGAGGAGCCTTCTGTGGTATTCTAGAGCTGAGATAATAGACCTGGACTAGACTCTCAGTAGTGGATACATGAGACTTAATAGGAAAAGGAGAGCCGGTCATGGTGGCGCAGGCCTGTAATCCCAGTACTTGGGAGGCTAAGACAGGAGGATGGCAGGTTCCAGGTCAGCCTCAGCAATGCAATGAGGCTCTCAGCAACTTAACAAGAGCCTGGTTCCAAATAAAAAATAAGTCAGGGTATAGCCTAGAGGTAAAATGCCCCTCGGTTCAATCCCCAGCACCCCAATCAATCAATCAATCAATCAATCGGTGAGGGCACCTACTAAGGAAGTGGGTGTGCTTGTCACAAGTTTTGGGGAGATGCCTGAGATTCTGAGGCATGGACAGGGTCCAAGCAAGCTTCTATGGCTGTTTTCTAACTGACTGCCTGTAGGAACACACTCTCTTTATTTTTGAGAACATTTCTCAACACCGACTATGGACATGGAATATGGAGTAGCTTCTAGAAAGCGAGCTTTCTTTGATGCATGGGGAAGAATTAACTGTTAATTAATTTTGTTGAACTTACATTTCTAAGGTGTGCATGTGTGTGTATTTAGTACTTTCAAAAGCTATTTCAACCTAGGCATTTGAATATGGTTTGTCCCCTCTGAAATTCATGTTGAATTTTTATCGCCATTATTGTGGTGTTGGGAGGTGAGACCTTAAAGAGATGATGTTAGAGGGATTAAGGCCTTTCTCACAGGACTGGCTTAGTTACCAAAAGCATGGGTTGTTAAAAAGTGAGGTTGTCTCTCCTGTTTTGTCTCTTTTGTAAGTGCCCACTCGCCTTTCCACTTTCACCATAAGTTGGAGCTGCCTGAGGCCCTCATTGGCACCATGCTCTTGGACTAGAGTCATAGGCTAAAGAAACCTCTTTTCTTTATAAATTACCCAATGTAAAGTATTCTGTCATAGCAAAAGAAAATGAACTAGGGCATCTAATAAATGCACGAACCATTTAAGTATCAAGGATAACCATCATTTTATTGTTATTAAACAAATCCACATTTATCATAGTCACTAGTGCATAAAATTAGTTTTTATATGCGTGTTATATTTAGATACACCAAGACTAAGGTCCTTGCTTTATTTTTTTCTTTTATAGTCAAATCTAAAATATTGAAATGATTCTTGAGGAAAAAATGTCAACTGAAACACAATTCATGAATTTACTAATTATTCACAAATTCAACTTTAAGATCGATTTTCTTCTCTCTTGTTTTTAAAACTGGATTCTAGTCTAAGGGTCATGAGGGGGGAAATCAATGAGTGGCTATCACTTACTCTCAGAAGAGGGATTCCTCTGCCTTACTGGGTTGGAGCAGTGAGTAATTCCATATGATCCCAAGGTCCTTTTTCCCTTCTGGAGGTTGAGCTTATTAAAATTGCATGGGTGAAGGATGCTGGTGAGGAAATGACAGGTGTTCTCCACTTCGGCTGTCAGAACACCCTGTGCACTCTTGAACCGACCTCAGTCCTGCTCTGGAGACGCTGAGCTGCCGCCACAGGGAATGGCTGACGGGCCAATGAGGTAAATGAGGGAGGAGCAGCCAGCTCGCTCCGCCCACCGGATGCAGTTTCCCTCCATGCCCTGGTGAGCATGGAGATGGGATGCTGTCTCCATGCTCATTATTGATCAAGCTGGTCATCCCTGTTGGCCTCATCATTAAGTATTTATGGTTTACTGAGTGAAAGGGAAGTGCTGAGCAGATGGGGCACCCTTTTTAGAAGCCTTTCAAGACTATCTAATTCATCTCTTTCTGTAGGATGGAGTCTCCAGAGAAAGAATCTAAAGAGTCAATTGATTATAGTTGGTACTGTTTATTTATTTATTCATATTTTGGAGAAAATTTGCTTATACTATTAGGGATTTTTAAGAATTTTTTTTTTCTGAAAATGCTATAGTTCTTTAGAAACATTTTATTTTTCCACAAATCAATGTATAAAATTTCAACTTGGGGTTCAAAAATGGTGGAACCAAATAAGAATGACAATCCCCATAGACTCAGACCGAGTTTATTTAAGAGTTGTCAGGGAGATAGAATCCTAACAGTAAATCCACTTAATTTTGAAAGGAGGAAGGAAATTGGAGACAGACATCACCAAGTGCTACTCTGGACAGCAAGCGTTTGCTCATCATCCGAATCCTTTGAGTCTCTGGTCATCCTTTACAACCATCCACCCCAATTCCAAGGAGGAAGGGGACGCATCCTTTTTTTCTTCCTCACTATATTAACACTTTCCCTTCCTTATATTATCTTTTTTTCCATCAGCTTATTTCATTTCTCCTGATTATCAAGATAAAACATGATTATAATATAAAGCTATAATAGGAGAGTATAAAAGAACAGGAAAAACTCACCTAACTTGTCGCCATTAATAGATAAATTCTGTTGTGAATAAATCCTTTGTATTTATTCCCACAGTATAAAAATAGTTTATACATAATTTTGTGTCCCGAATTTTATTTATAATTATATGATAAACATTTCCCCTCATCATCAAAACTCTTCATAAACATTATTTTAATGACTTCATAATATTCTACCATATGTATACACATAATTCAATTAACCTCTCCTCTAAAGTTAAATGTTTATGTTAGCTAGTTCTGAGTAATTATAATAATGTTATAGTGATAATCCTTATGCATAAATCTTTGATCATATTTCTGATAATTTGTTTAGGATAAATGCCCAGAATAGGAACTACTGGCTGAAAAGATAGAAACATATTTTTTTAGGTTTTTGGTAGATAATGCCAAATTGCTCTTTAGAAAAGCTGAGCCAGTTTATAGTCCTATCTAGTCTTACCTTCATTGAAAATCCTTTTCCCCTTCCCCAAATGCATGCTGATTTAATTGATGAAGAATAGTTATTTATTTTTTGAACTTTTTATTTCTGTGATTATGAGAAAGTTTGAAATGGCTAAGAAATGGTTAAGCTAGGAAAGGAGATGAAAAAATAGCTACTGGGGGCAAGAAAGCTGGTGACCCTTGTTATAATGTAGCAAAGCATTCCCTAAAACTTCAAGAAGTTGGAAGACAGAATCCCCAGCTTTAGGAGAAGCAGTCAGAACACTGAGGTGAGAGCGGTGTTGCACACCTGTAATCCCAGTACTTAGGAGGCCGAGACAGGAGGATCGCAGGTTTGAGGCCAGCCTCTGCAACTTAGCAAGGCCCTCAGCAACATAGTGAGATCCTGTTTCAAAATAAAAAATAAAAATAGGGCTGGGGGTATAGATCAGACAGAGGTAGAATGCTCCTGGGTTCAATCCCCAGCACACCCTTCTACACACAGGAAATGATCATTAGCCATTTTCATTTCTCCTATTTTAAAGTTCTCTCTTCCTGTGCTTTGTCCTTACTTTTGCCATCTCTGAATGAATCAGTTAGACTTCAGTGGGTGTGTCACTTGGCCACAACCCCACTCTTATGTTTCCCTCCCGCTTTTTCTCTATTGAGTTTGTTTCTTACTCTTTTAGATTTCCCTCTCAGGGCCAACAAGGTGGACAACCCCTTCATTAGAGGCACCAAGCCCTAACTGGTGTTGAGGAAACAGCCCAGCAGCTCCTAAATGGGTTCAGGAAGGTCTGGGATTTTGTGGTTCTTGAGGCTGTTTAACATTTTGGGAAACTCCAAGAGGAATGGAATACTGTCTTGTTTGCATCTGTTTCTCTAGCCCGTGGCGCAGAGCTGGTACGCACAGAAGGCAAGGGGGTTAGTGCATAATTTTTGAATGAATGAACAAAGCCTTCCCAAGGTTCCAGCTTCTTTGCCACGATTTGGGTCTCCTGACCCAGAGCCCCATCACTGAGCTCAAGAAAAGAATGACAGGGCTGCCAAGGAAGTTTGAAATTAATCTACATTTTGCAATTTGTGTGAAAATGTAATTAGATTCCTTCTCCAGAGGTAATCCATTAATGTAATCAATGATTGCAGTTACTCAGTATGTAACCTTAAGAAAAATTGCAGATGCCTCATAAAAATAAACACTGGCGTAGTACAATAATTCTGCACTCAGTACCAGCCATTTCTCTATTTTTCTTTGTATTTGACATGGTATCTCCTCTGCAGCATTCCCGCTTAGGGACAGAAGCAAGGCCTGCTGCCTGGAGGCTGCAGGGGCCTCTCAGACACCAGGAGAGCTGCTGCTGCCTGGTGGCATTTGCAAGGTGGCATGGCTCTCACCGTCAGGCAATTCTCCCATGGCCGGCTGGCTGGTGCTTCAGATAACTGACCACATGATGGAGTCAGCATTGCTTTTCCCATACAACTCAAGATTTAGTTCTATTAGAGGTGAAAATATGAATTAAGTACCATTTAATTCATGTAAACTTAGGGCTGCCACTTCCTTACTTCCTCTTTTTTTGTGTGTGGTACTGGGGATTGAACCCCAGAGGCATTCTACTTTTGAGATACACCCCCAGACCTTTTCGTTTTTTGTTTTGAAACAGAGTCTTGCTGTGTTGCTGAGAGTTTCGCTTCATTGCTGAAGCTGTCCTCGAACCTGTGCTCTTCCTGTCTCAGCCTCCCAAGTACTGGGATTACAGGCATGCCACCACGCCCGGCCCTTACTTCCTCTTTCTCTAACTTAAGTTCTTCCTTATCCTGCCAGAAGGCTTTCCCTAGCTCCATGGTGTTCATGGACCTCATGGACCTTTAATGGCAGGCAGGCCCGTGCCCTGCCAGGGGCCTGAGCCCTCTGCTACAAGCCCTGTGGGGACCCACCAGTAAGTCCCAGCCTGGGGATCAGGAGCTAGTAATGAAAGCATCATAACCCCACTGAGAAAACTTGAGGAGGCCATCTGAGAACAGCTGTGAGCCACCCTCCCTAATAGCCAGAGGGGAATAGACAATGTCAGTTCCCTTAGTTGGAAAATCCTTCTGTGACTTGGAGCAGATGGATGGAGACTATATTGATTCATATGTGGTAATCCTGGAAGAGTCTATTAATTCTGAGATTGGGTCTCAATCTTCCATCCTCCTCTCTCCCAGGCCAACTAGGGGTACCTCCTGTATATATTACACACTTGCTTATAGACATTGCAATGAATTATCGCTGTGCAGGGATATAATCTAAACACATCAGAAGTTTCTTGTTTGCCCAGCTAGTTACCATTTTCCAGCAGGATCAGGCATCATTACATCCTCTGGTCCAGAACCTGGTCCAGGAGATTAACCATCACATCTCTTCTCACTTGGTTAATCAAATCCTAATTCCCCTGTGTCTCCTCATACCCCCTGCCCTCAAAATAGTTCCATTCCATCTGCCCTCTTTTCTATGTGGCAGAACCAAGCCTTGGTGAGAGAGAAGACAGACCGAGCAGAGAAACAGTTTGGTCAGTTCTGCATTGTCTGTGCAGACGTGGGAGGTGAGCAATCCAAATCAGTGGGTGATACAAAAGACATTTATATTTGGCTTTGAAACGCACAACGTGATTGCTGGCAGCAGGAGCAGCAGATTTACCTTCCTAATTAGGCAAATATTCAAATGAGTTGGCACTCCCTGAACACATGCCACCAAACTCTAAGGCCATGTAAAAAGGAACCTGATGATCAATTTTCATTTTAATATTAATTACTTACATGACCACTTGTTAGAATATTCTAGAGGGCTAGCTTGAGATTCCCATCACAGTGGCTTCTTGGGCAAATGGGCTTCCATTTGCACATCTTTATCATTGATTTTTCATGAAGCTGGGGATAACTGCTACAAATTTCAGAATCACTGAATAAAGGCTTTTGATTTATTGTAGTAAAGAATATGTTATTATGTTCGTAATAGTTTCCTGGTTGGTGTAGAATGCTTGCTCAAAGCATAATTTCTATGGATGTGTTGCAGTGCACACAGCAGGCAAGGAAAAGGCATTCATGGTTCTAATTCCCTTTTTAAACGTTAGTTTCCAGTAAAGTACAGTCAGATGAAAATTATGGCATGTGCTCTAAGCCCATATGTAGACAGAACAGAATTTATAACCATCAATACAAGCATTCATCTTTAGGTTATTAACTTAATCATGGAATTTTATAGCTAGAAGTGACATCTGAGATCATCTAATCTCACTTTATCATTTCGGCGATGAGGCCCAGAGAAAGTTAAAGAACTTGAAGATAAAATACTGAAAGTGCACTTGTAGGGCATGGAGTAGCCAAGGATAAAAAAAGTGCATTGGTTATAAAAACAACAAAAGCCCCCTGTGGATAGCAGTTGGTTGTCTACATGTTTTAGTCATAGTGGTACATAGTGGTGAGGATGCCTCTAATCATTCCTTAGCAATTGTTGACTGTGTCCCCAACATTACCAGGTTCATCAGGCCTTGGGTACAATGAAGTCGGTTGTGGTCCTTGATCTTTGGCTCTTAAAGTTCTCCCTAGGCACACAGTGCTTTTCTGTTGGCTTTGGGACAGTCTTGGCTGATCCTGCTCAGCCTTTCCAGTCCTAGGTGTGTTCCAGTTCCTTAAGTGTGTCTGCTGCTTAGTTTTCTAATGCAAGCAAACAGAAGCACATGAGATGGTTTTTCTTCTCTCTGTTGGATCTCCAGCAAGAGATGGGGTGAGAGAACCACACTAGAGTCACTATGCTGTTCCCTGATTTTAGCTTCTAAAATATTCTCTGAGATGTAAACCCAGCAAATAGCTCTACCCAGAGGTCCCTGTGGATTTAAGAAATACAGGGTGGAGGGATCCCTGATCTCAGGGTGGATTTGTTTCTAGTGGGAGAGGAAGTGGAAAGGTTCCCCAGCATCACTGACTAAACCCTTCCCATATCCAAGAAGTTACAGAAATTAGGTGAAGAGAAGCAGAGAAAGGAACAGACAGGAAAGAGAGAGGAGAAAGCAGGTATCTACATGTGCATATGTGAATTCCCAGAGCCCCTAATAAGGGTCCCAAAAGTCTTGAGTGCTTTACCTGATGATGCTGCAAGCCTATGACCACAAACAGATGGCAGCCCTTGGAAGGCACTGGGCCACCATCTCTCGGCCCTGTGCATAATGTTGGAAGATGACAAGAGAGCCGAGCCAACTCTCTGCAACCAGCACCTTCCCCAAAAGATATAAGGCCATTTTAAAGGGATTGTCTCTGTTCTTCCTCCCAGAACAATTGAGGCTCATGGGGTGGGTGAGGAGCTGGGATAAAATAATCCAGAGTCTGAGAAGGAATAGGAGCTGATTAGGAATGATTTGGGAGTTAGAAGTCAATAGAAAACTATTAAGCAAAGTAGAAAAATAGGTAAGGAAAATTACATAGGGGGAGACTGAAGTTTGTTTATTTGCAAATTGAAAATTGTGTGGGCCAAAGATAAATGAAAAATTAAAAGGGAAAGAAACTGGGAAAATACTTGCAACAAACAAGATAGACAAAGTATTAACTTTCTGAATATAGTAAGAAGGCATGCAAATAGGTCTAAAGCCCAGTGGATAAATGCCTAAAGGACATGAACGGTTTGCAGAGACAAATTGACATTTCCAACAAACATGGAACAGTTTCATCAAGTAATCTGATATGCAAATTAATATATATTAATAGCATATCTTTTTTCCTAGCAAAATTAGAGAGCTCTCGTTCATTGTTAGTGTATTGGTCAGAGATTAAATTGATATTACCTTAATTGAAATCAATTTGGCCATATTTATTGAGTCTTAGAATGTTCATACCCTTTGAGGAAGTAATTTCATTTAAGGGCCTCTATCCTAAGGAAACAAACTGAAATACAGAGAAAGTTTTTTATTCAAATGGTTCATCACTAAAAATTGGTAATGACCTTAATGCCCTCAAATAGGGGTGATCATTAAACAAATGATGGTTCAGTTATAGAGTAAGAGTATGCCGTAACCATTAGACATGATGTTTGTGCAGAATTCTTAGACATGAAGAAGTGCTCACATATTGAATATTAATTGAAAAAGCAAAACATGAATTATATATAGAACTAAATAGCTAGGATATTATGAGAAAATATATGTACATATGCATGAAAAAGGGCCACAAGGAAATAAACCAAAATGTTAGAGTGGTTAGCTCTGGGCACATGATTATGAACAATTTTTTCTTTTAAGAGTTTGTTTTCATTTATACCTATAAGCATATGTAATTCATTAAAGTAAAAATAACAACAAAACCTAATTCCTTGTCTTGAAGGGAAGGAAAGAAGGAGGTAAACAGGGCACAGTCAGAATAGAGCTGGGAGACAGGGTGATTTCGGGGAGTTTTATGCTGGGGAGCTGAGCTAGCAAATCAGTTGCTTTCCCCAGGCTTGGAGCCCAGGGAGTGGGGCAGGTTTGGCAGGAGGTAGGTCTTAACCTGACACCTAGGCATTAAATCCCAGTCCAGATTACAATGGTCCTACTTCTCTATAGAGGTCACGGAGGCAACTCAGTGGCAGTTGCTGTTGGGACAAGTGAGAAGAGGGGCCCCAAGGGTCTGAGGGAGAGGCTGTCAGGGAGACTTGGAACAATCTCGGGGGCTCACCTGGTCTGACAGCGTGTAATAACAGGCCATACTGTGACGTATCTCCACTGTGTTACACCTGCACCCCAAGATTCTCCATAATTTTAAGAAAATGTCTCTGCTATTGAGCTGAAACATCAGGGTGAATGTGGGCCAGGTAGGGAAGTAATTTTTCAGAGAAGACAAGCAAACACGGAATGATTGAGAACCCAGAAGAGCTGTCTCTGGGAGAAAGGTCTCTCCTGTCAGTGATGGAAGCAGCCGGTGAACTGAAGTGAGGTGCAGTAGTAACTCAGCCAGGGTGGCCTCTGCAGGGGTGTGCCTGTGAGAGTCACCGGACCTGGTTACTGTTTGTGTCAACCTAAGCCTATGTTCCTGCACAGCCCCCCTGTAACCAACAGTGAGGATGTTGCCAGGAGTCTGTGTGCTTAGGGAGGCAGACTGTGGTCAAGAAACAGAACCAAACTAATTGGCTCCCTTGGGATAGCTGAAGCCTACATCCTTGAGCTTATTAGCAAAGGGTTCTAAATGGGCGAGATAACCAGCTGCATGGGTAGTTAGTACTTGGGTATCTGCTCAACAGAGCAGCGACTGATAAATGTTTTATATCATAACTGAGAGAGCCTGCAGGAGCTGGTAGGAGCTTGCTTTTTTGTGTTAGCTGACCTAGACATCCTGACATCACTCCTGGGTCCAAATGCTGAGTAGTAACGTGCCCTCCTGTGCACACGTGCACACATGCTTGTCTACATGCACATACTCGTTTTCTCTAATGTGTTCATCACACCCATGGATCTTAGGTAGGTTGACTGGGAAGCAGACCATCATACAGAGCCTCACGGATGGGGAGTTTACTGGGGAGCCCCCGAGGGAAGCAGGATTGCGAAGAGGGGACAGCTGATGGGCAATGGAATTGCAACAAAGGCCACACCAGCCCCTGGGGGAGCTGGGGAGCTGGCCTAGCCCTAGGGTTTCCCAAATTTTGGCAAATGGCCGGACCTTTGCCCTGTTATTGGGTGTAGGATACTGTCTGGAAAGGTCTGATTTGGGGTAAAGCAGCTGCCTTTTTCCAAAGGGCTCATCAGTCAAGTTTCTAGAGGTGATATGGTTTCTGATTAATTGCAAAATCAACATCTGGTAGCAATGGGACTTAATAATGTTAACCTCAAAACCTTAAATAGTCAGTCACAAAAAATGAAAGGTTGGGTGTTCTCCTTCATATGCGGAAGAATGAATACGGAAAAATTGGGACATAGGAGGGACTCCAGACAAAGGAGGAGAAACCTTAGTTGAGTGAAGAAGGGGACCTAACTGAGGGAGATGGTAGGGGTAAGAGGGAAACACCCTAATGAACATGATGCTAGGATATCAGGCTGCAAAAGCAGAATGGGTTCTTCTCTTTTCTGTGGGTGGCAGTATCTTCTACTCCCCCAAAGTGGAACGCTAATGATTTTCTCTGTTGTAAATGAGAGCAGGCATTTCTGTGATTACAAGTTTTACCTTTTAAAATATTTTGGAGCAAAACTTTTTAATTGATTGAATTGCATTTTCACCCCAAGGAGAACACTATTATAAGGGAGTTAAATTGTCTCTGCCTCTGGCAAATACCAGGATGGATTTTCCAGGTTCAAGTACACAGCTGTGTACACCGTTTTGTTGTCATTTATATCAAGCAATTTGCTTTCTCATTCCACACTGCCCTGGGTCTGTTTGTGCCCCCTTTTGCTTTACCACGCCTGTTTCCCTCCTCACGATTAGTTATCTGCAGGCTTTTGGTAAGTTCTCTGGAAAGTGGGTGCTGGCCAACCTGTGCTTCTGGACTTTGCCTCTATGGCTCCGCTGGGTGGGGAAGCCCACAGAAGCTGTCCCCAGGAGCTGAGAACACTGTCACTTCCTATGGGGATCCCTTTTTTATCTGAAAAAGGTTCCTGATTTCCTGGTTCATCTCCTCCCAGGAGTCAGCATTGTTCATTAATTCGAATTTATGGGGTACCTCAGCTACCAAGGTTCCAGCAAGTCTTGGGGGCACGTGGTAATGTTGGTTTCTATCAGATCTTCTTAAGGTAGCTTTGCTTTGCTTCCTTTGGAACAATGCTGTCCAACAGAAACACATGAGCGACAGATCTAATTAAAAAATTTTCTAGTAGCCACATACAAAAAAGTAAAAAGGAATAGATGATAATAATTTTAGTAATGTATTTTACTTAACCTATATGCACCAAATATTTCTGATTCAATAACTAATCATTGTAAAAATTATTAACATTTTACCCTCTCTTTTTGCTACTAAGTCTTCAAAATCTGGTGATATTTTATACTTTGGATGCATTTGAATTTGGATGCTAATTTTCATCAGCAATACTTGACCTATATTTAGAGTTCATAAAACTTACCATTGAAAATGTGGATGCGCATGTCCAAGTTGCTCCACACATATTTAAATGTTTCTTTTAATAACTACATTAAGTACCAAGAAAATGTTTTCTTTAATATTCACATCCATATTAGTAAAACTGGCTTTTCTTTTCTAGAGGAATTGAGGAGAGTGAGAAGTAGTCCTACCAAATAAAGTTATGCTTAGTGGAATAAAGACTTCATACTGCTTTCATTTTTAAGTTTAAACTTGAGTTTAATTAAACTTTAAAATTTACTTTCTTAATCACATTTGCCACAATTCAACTACTCAATAGCCACATGGGGCTTCTTTAGAATACTTTTTTAAATACTGTAGAATTGAAGGAACACAAATAGTATAAACAGAACAGCACTATATAGTGATTTGATCATAGCTCTTCTCGGGTTATTTTCAAGGTGTGTGTGCGCACATGTTCCCACTTCCACTAATGACCTTCCTGAGTCCTTATCTGGGGTTGTAATTGCTGATTCTCTTTTAATTGTACTGGATCTTGTTATTCTCCCTTCCTTCCGTTGTTTGTTCATTCCTCCCTCCCTCCTGCCATGCCTTCCTTCCTTTCTTCCTACTGGGGATTGAACCCAGGGGTGCTCTACCACTGAGTTACATCCCTGTTTTACTCTGCTTTTCCATTGCTGTGACCAAACTACCCAACAAGAACAACTTAGGGGAGGAAAGGTTTATTTGGGCTCACAGTTTCAGAGGTATAGTCCATAGTTTGCTGACTTCAAGGCAGACATCAAGGCAGCATGGGCATGTGGCAGAAGATGACAGCTCATTTCGGCAGAGGAAAGCAGAGGGGCTGGGGGAGGAAGCGACCAGGGACAGACCAGGGAGAGAGTCAGGGCCTTAGGTTCACTTGGGCCAGTAGAGGTGAGACCTTGGGAAGTCACTCTGTTCGCTGGGCCTCAGCTTTCCTCCGCATTCTATTCAGCGGCACGCTACGTGGTTCTCTACTGGGTTGGCCCTTAAATCCAGATCAGCGTTGGAGAGCACTGTCACTCTCATTGCCAGGCAGGTACTGGTTGCAGAGCTGAGAAGAGCTCCAACCAATCATTTATATTGTTAAGGCCACATCTCCAGTGACCTATCCCCCCCAGCCATGCCTACCTGCCTAAATTACCACCCAGTAAATCCATTCAAATGATTGATCCTTCAATGGCTTTATCCACTGGTGAAATTGGTGCCCTGATTTAATTATTTCACCTCAGAACATTTTTTGTAATGAAAAGTAATATTTGATTAAGATATTTTTTAAATTTGTTGGTGCATTGTAACCATACATCTTGATGAAGTTCAGGGTGATAGAGGCATACCTGAACACAGCACTCATTGAGTCCTCCCCTGGTTCCCGCCCTATTCCTTCCCCTTCCCTCCTTCCTGTGCTCAGCACAGTGATTGACTTTCATAAGTTTGTGTATGTACATCATGACCATTGAGGTGTTTCCCTCTTTCCCGCTCCCATCTCCCTCAGTTAGGTCCCCTTCTTTACTCAACTAAGGTTTCTCCTCCTTTGTCTGGAGTGCCGCCTATGCCCCATTTTCTCCCTAGCTTCCACATATGAGGGAGAACATCTGACCTTTCACTTTTTGTGACTGACTAATCTCAGCATAATATACTCCAGTTCCATCCATTTTCTTGCAAATGACATAATTTTGTTCTTCTTTATAGCTTGAATAGAATTTCCATTGTGTACATATCCCATAGTTTTGTAATCCATTCGTCTGTTGATGTACATCTTAGCTGGTTCCATAGTTTGGCAACTGTGAATTGTGCAGCTATAAACATAGATATGCATGCATTACTCTGGTAGTTTGGTTTCTATTCTTTTGGGTAGATACCCAGGAGTGATATAGCTGGGTCATATGGTAGGTTCATTCCCATTCTTCTGAGGATCCTCCACACTGTTTTCCAAAGTGGTTGCACTAATTTGCAATCCCACCAACAGTGTATAAGAGTTTCTACTTCTCCACATCCTCGCCAGCATTTGTTATTGTGTTTTTAATGATTGCCATTCTAATTGGGGTTAGGTGAAATCTCAGGGTAGTTTTGATTTGCATCTCTCTGATTGCTAATGATGTTAAACATTTTTTCATACATTTATTGGCTATTTGTATTTCTTCTTTTGTGAAGTATCTATTTAGTTCACTTGCCCATTTTTTGATTGGGTTATTTGGTGTTTTTTGGTGGTGAGTTTCTTGAGTTCTCGGTGTATCCTAGATATTAGCCCTCTGTCAGAGGAGTAGCTGGCAAAGATCTTCTCTCATTCTGTCTACTCTCTTTTGAAGTTCTTGATAGTTTCCTTTGCTGCACAAAAGCTCTTCAGTTTCATGCAATCCCATGTATTGATCCTAATTTAAATTTCTTATGCTTTGGGGTCTTGTTGAGGAAATCTTTACCTGTGACCTCTGAACATTTTTGCATTGCCAGTACATGGGTTTTTCCAGGGGATATTTTATATTCAAACCATAACAATTCCCATCCCTTTTTATTTAATTTGGGACAGGGTCTCACTAAATTGCCCGAGCTGGCCTTGAAATTGTGATCTTCCCAAGTAGCTGGGAGTATAGGCATGAGCCACCATACCCAGCTTGTTACTGCCTTTCTAATGTTGTTTAACATTTCACCTTCCATCCAGCCCTTTTACTTTTTCTCCTCCTTTCACATCTGGCTTTCTTCATGAACTAGCCACAAATGTGTATTTTTAAATTTTTCTTTTTTTATATCAAATATATATGATATATTTTGAATATTGAATCCCTTATAATTAAAAAGAGATTAGATTTTTCATTCAGTCTAAAATAAAACTTTAAAGAAACCCTAAACAACCAAACTTGTGTGATCCGCCATTGATTTCCTTTGATTTGGGTTCATTGACTAATGAAGGGGGGAAATATCCCTGGGACTGAATCAGTGGAGGTCAGCGGGGGACTCAGTAGGCTTATGCAGAGAGAGCTACTAAGCAGTCACTGTTCTTGTTGTCTGGCCCCAACAATTAACTTCTGTTTGGAGATTAAAAGGAACACAGAGTCTCTGAGTTCTTCTGTCCTTGCAAGGGGTAGAGAGAGGTCACTTCTCTCTGTGCTTTGTAGGGTCCTGGTTGCCATGGGAAGTAACAGAAAAGCATCTTAGATGAGGAGATATTTATGAAGCTGAGGGAGAGGTCAGCCTGGGCCAGCGGGTGTCATTTATTTTTTATTTTTATTTTTATTTTTTTGCCGTACTGGGGATTGAACCCAGGGGCGTTCTACCTCCGCGCTATACCCCCGGCTCTATTTTTTTATACTTTATTTTGAAACCGGGTCTCACGAAGTTGCGGAGGGCCTCACTAGGTAGAGAGAGAGAGAGAGAGACAGGGAGAGAGAGACAGAGAGAGAGAGAGAGCGCTGATGCTGGCCGCGAACCCGGATCCTCCAGTCTCTGCCTCCCAAAGTACTAGGATTACAAGCG
>PVJS01024788.1:0-28386 GCA_004027185.1 Glis glis
AAAAAAAAAAAAAAAAAAAAAAAAGTAGCTGAGGCTGGCTGTGAACCCGGATCCTCTGCTCTCAGCCTCTCAAGTACTGGGATTACAAGCGTGCACCACCACGCCTGGCTTATTTTTTATTTTTAAACAGGGTCTTATTATGTTGCTGAGAGTCTCACTAGGTTGCTGAGTCTGTCCTCAAACCTGCGATCCTCCTGTCTCAGCCTCCCAAGTGCCGGGATTACAGGCATGTGCCACCACACCTGGCTTGTTTTTCTTCTATTTTTAAAGATGAGGAAACTGAGGCACAGAGAAGTTAAATGATTAGCCCGGCATGGTGGCACACACCGATAATCCCAGTGACTTGGGAGACTGAGGCAAGAGGGTTGCAAGGTCAAAGCCAGCTTGGGTAACTTATTGAGACCCTCTCTCAAAATAGGAAAAAAATAAAGGGGGGGCCCGGATATGTAGCTCAGTGGTAGAGTGCTCCTGGGTTCGATCCCCAGTACCACAAAGAAAAAAAAAAGTTAAATGATTAATTTCAGATCCAGAGTCAGAAGGTGTCAGAAGTGGGATTAGAATCCAGGCATCCTGGTCCTAGATTACAGGCTCAAAACCAGCACACTACAAAGATTGTTTTGAACCAGGCATGGGGAAAGGTTTGCATTCAAAAGTCAGTTGCAAGGTAGCTGGTATTAAAATAAATCTTCCACTGAAAACTGATAAAATTGGGCAAAAATACATGCAATGACTTTTATAAAGATCAGAGTGCCACAAGACGGGAAGAATCTGTGGGCATATGGTGCTAGAGAGAAGGGAAGGAAGGGTACTGAGGAGCTCTTCAACGTTACCCCAGCTTTTCTCTGAAGACCTTGGTCAATTCATGACGTGAGGGAACAGAAGATGATCAGAAAGAGGTGATTTTACCGGGCTGGGGAGACAGAGGTGGGCATGGGGGCTACTGAAGTGGGTGGTATTCAAGAGACATATTGTGGAGAGGAGGCCACCACAGAAGCATGAACCCCAAAATGTGTGTACGATTTCTTTTTTTTTTTGGTACTGGGGGTTGAACCCAGGGGCATTCTACCTCCGGGCTACACCCCCAGCCCTATTTTTATTCTTTCTTTCTTTCTTTATTTATTTATTTCAGTTCCGGGGATTGAACCCAGGGGCATTCTACCTCCGAGCTCCACCCCCAGCCCTATTTTTATTCTTTATTTTGAAACCGGGTCTCACGAAGTTGTGGAGGGCCTCACTAAGTAGCTGAGGCTGGCCGTGAACCTGCAATCCTCCGGTCTCAGCCTCCCAAGTACTGGGATGACAAGCGTGCGCCACCACGCCTGGCATGTGTACGATTTCTCAGGAGGTGTTTGCTGACTCCCAAGCTGTGTACCCTTGGAGAAAGAGTTCCAGGCACAGAGAAGAGAGTAGCCTTTGGAAGACTGAGGAGCAGAGTGCAGATCAGCATCCATTATGTTTTGGGGGAGAAAGATGCTGGAGTTATTTCCTGGCAAGTTGGAGGAGCCCAGAAATACCCCCAATTTTCAGTTGAAACCCCAGGAAGGCCAGGAGCCAGGGGCAAATGCCAAACCTTAGGAGTAAGAATTAAACTAAATGAGACAAGCCTACCAACGCCTAGAGTCAGTCACCCAGGGAATGGAGGTCACAAGCTTTGGGTCTCTGCCTTGGATGCCTTCCGAAGAGAGGTCTAACATCAGCAGAACCGCAACAGTTTTCTTGTGCGATGTCCAACATTCGACCAAAAATTACAAGGCATGTTAAAAAAGGACCAAATGGCTGAAAACCAACAGGAAAAAAAAAATTCACACACATAAACACAAACCCACAGGTGATCAAAATAATGAAGTTTTCAGACAGAAAACACATCATTCAAGTGGGGAGGATTATCTGATAGGAACTTTAATGGTTAAAACGATTTAAAATTTATTGAGCTGGGTGCAGTGGGCACATTTGTAGTCCCAGTACTTGGGAGGCTGAGACAGGAGGATCGCAGGTTTGAGGCCAGCCTCAGCAACTCCGTGAGAGTCTGTTTCAAAAATGCCATGCAAAAAAATTATTGAAAAAAAAAAGAATTTTCAAAGAGAACTAAAGTCTATTTTTTTCTTGTGGTACTAGGGATTGAACCCAGGGGCATTCTACCTCCAAACTACACCCCCAGCCCTATCTTATTCTTTTATTTTGAAACAGAGTCTCACTAAGTTGCAGAGGGTCTCACTAAGTTGCCGAGGCTGGCTATAAACCTGCGATCTTCCTGTCTCAGTCTCTCAAGTACTGAAATTACAAGTGTGCACCACCACACTTGGCATCTGAATCTATTTTTTAATCCCAGTATTTGGGAGACTGAAACAGGAGGATCACAGGTTCAAGGCCAGCCTCGGCAATCTAGTGAGACCCTCAGGAACTTAGCGAAAAATAAAAAATAAAATGGGCTGGGGGTGTAACTCAGGTAGAATGCCCTTGGGCTCAATCCCCAGTACTAAAAATAAAAAGCATCAAGTAAAGCCGGGCATGGTGGCGCACGCTTGTAATCCCAGTACTTGGGTGGCTGAGACCGGAGGATCCGGGTTCGCGGCCAGCCTCAGCTACTTAGTGAGGCCCTCCACAACTTCATGAGACCCTGTTTCAAAATAAAGAATACAAAATAGGGCTGGGGGTGTAGCTCGGAGGTAGAATGTCCCTGGGTTCAATCCCCAGTACTAAAAATAAAAAGCATCGAGTAGATAAATGACCCACCGCTTTCAAAGACCCAACAGTGAGGCTGATGGCTGGCTTTTCAGGGATGCAAAACCCAACTGTGATCACATGCTATTGGAGACCTTCACCGATGTACTGCAAAAGATACAAGGTTCAGAGCCGGGCGTGGTGGCGCACGCTTGTAATCCCAGTACTTTGGGAGGCGGAGACCGGAGGATCCCAGTTCGCGGCCAGCCTCAGCTCTCTCTCTCTCTCTCTCTCTCTCTCTCTCTCTCTCTCTTCTTAGTGAGGCCCTCCGCAACTTCATGAGACCCGGTTTCAAAATGAAGTATAAAAAAATAGGGCCGGGGGTGTAGCGCAGAGGTAGAACCCCTCTGGGTTCAATCCCCGGTACCGCAAAAAAAAACAAGATACAAGGTTCAGATGGCGCTCAGCTGAAAGCCCGCGCTGATAGACAAGTGGTGTTAGTCACCGGCATGAAAGCAAAGAGCGGCCACAGCCATATATCTCCTTACACTCTCAGCATTGATATCTGGCAAGATTTCTTTTCTCTGGGTAATCTCAGAGTGTCTGCTTCCTGAAAACCAGTGTTCTGGGTTTAGGCAACAACGCAGGGACTTAGACAAAATCCCATCCCGGCAGAGGCTTGACGGTAGATATCTTTTTTTTTTTTTTTTGAAGTACTGGGGATTGACCCAGGAGCATTCTACCTCCGAGCTCCACCCCCAGCCCTATTTTTTATTCTTTATTTGGAAACAGGGTCTCACTAAGTCTCGGAGGGCCTCACTAAGTAGCTGAGGCTGGCCGCGAACCCGGATCCTCCGGACTCAGCCTCCCAAGTACTGGGATTGCAAGGGTGCGCCACCACGCCTGGCTAGGTATCTTTGAGTTCAAATCCCCGTAAATTCTGATACTTGGTATCTATGTGATCTTAAGCCTGCCATTTCCTCTACCAAGAGAGGCATCAGCTTCTTCGATTATAAAGTATGTTCAAAGCTGGGTGTGGTGGCGCAAGCTTGTAATCCCAGTACTTGGGAGGCTGAGCCCGGAGGATCAGAGGATCGCAGGTTTGCCACCAGCCTCAGCAACTTAGTGAGGCCCTGTTTCAAGATAAAAAATAAAAAATAAGCCGGGCGTGGTGGTACACGCTTGTAATCCCAGTACTTGGGAGGCTGAGACCGGAGCATCCAGGTTCGCGGCCAGCCTCAGCTAATTAGTGAGGCTTCCGCAACTTTGTGAGACCCGGTTTCAAAATAAAGGATAAAAAATAGGGCCGGGGGTTTAGCTCAGAGGTAGAACGCCCCTGGGTTCAATCCCCGGTACTGCAAGAAAAAATAAAAAAATAAAAAAATAAAAAAATAAAAAAATAAAAAATAAATAAAAAATAGGGCTGGGGGAGTAGCTCAGAGGTAGAATGCCCCGGGTTCAATCCCTGGTACCACACACACACACACACACACACACACACACACATAAAGTACGTTCAAAGCTAGTATCTACTTCACTGTGCTATTCTGAGTCCTCATTGAGCGAATGCATGGGAAGTACCCATCCTAGTCTTTAAAACATCGCAGACCTTCCAAACCAGGTTGCTATGAGAATTGCTCTCCATTAGAGCTGCCGGCCCCACCCCCAGCTGGCTGCTGGCCTCCCTTCATGTAAGGACGCTTCCTGCGCTGGATCAATACTCATTAAGCTCCGCTGTGCTGCAGGAAGCATGTAGGGTGGTTGCTACGGCTTGGTTAGGAACGTCCCCCAAAAGGCTCACGTATTGAAAACGTGTCCCCAGTGCGACAATATTCAGAGGTGAAATAATTGAATCAGGGCTCTACTCTCACCGATGGATAAATTCACTGAAGGACTAATAATGTGAATGGATTTCCCGGGTGGTAACTCAGGCAGGTGGGGCGTGGCTGGAGGAAGGAGGTCCCTGGGGGAGTGGCCTGGGGACATCTGTCCTTGTCATTTCCTGTCACTCTGTCTGCTTTTGCGGGTGCCGCGAGATGAGCTGCTCTCCCCTGCCATTCCATACCACCATGATGTCTGTCTTGGAGCCGGCCAACTATGGACTGTACCTTTGAAACCATGAGCCAAATAAATCTTTCCTCCTCTATGTTGTGCATGCCAGGTGTTTTGGTCACAGATGGCGGCATCAGAAGGAATATTTTCCTTCAACTCCTCCTCCTGAGATTTTTTTTTTTTTTTGCAGTAACGGGGATTGAACCCAGGGGCGTTCTGCCTCTGAGCTACACCCCCGGCCCTATTTTTTATTCTTTATTTTGAAACCGGGTCTCACAAAGTTGCGGAGGGCCTCACTAAGTAGCTGAGGCTGGCCGCGAACCCGGATCCTCCGGTCTCCGCCTCCCAAGTACTGGGATTACAAGCGTGCGCCACCACGCCCGGCTTCCTCCTGGGCTTTATGAAGAGTCCCAGGCCATCCACGGGGGACCTCACAGGGACCTCACCATCCTCCGGTGGATTTCAGCTGTCCCTTTCTGAGTGGGTTTCTCCAATATGTGCTTCAATACGGCACAGACATACTGTGTCAGGACAGTGGTAAGCATGTGTCCCAAACTCCTTCCACCGAGGAGGTACCGGTGGCTTTTTCTGGATCCAGATGGGCATTATTTATGCTCTGAAACCCTTAGAGGCACCACCGTGAGCATTTCTGCTCATCCTCGCCCCTACGGATGCCAGGGCTATTTTTCTCTTTTCTTTTCCTCCCTCCCTTCTTTCCTTCCTGTACTGGGGGTTGAACCAAGGGATGTTCTATCTCTGAGCTACACCCCCAGCCCTATTTTTTAATTCTTTATTTTGAAACAGGGCCTCACTAAGTAGCTGGGGCTGGCCGCGAACCCGGATCGTCCGGTCTCAGTCTCCCAAGTACTGGGATTACAAGTAAGCGCCACCACGCCCAGCTTCTTCTTCTTCTCCTCCTCCTCCTCCTCCTCCTCCTCCTCCTCCTCCTCCTCCCCTCCTCTTCCTCCTCCTCCTTTTCTTTCTTTGTGGTACTAGACATCAACAATCCAGGGGTGTTCTACCCTTGAGTTACACCCCATCCCTGCTTTATTTTTTATTTTGAAACATGGTCTCACTAAATTGCCGAAGGCCTTGCTAAGTTGCTGAGGCTGGTCTCAAACCTGCCCTCCTCCTGTCTCAGCCTCCCAAGAATTGGGATTACAAGCATCCGCCATGGTGCCTGGCTTCCTTTCCCCTCCCCCTCTCTCTGGACCCAGGATGGTACCCAGGGCCATCCTGCCTCTGAACTACACCCCTCAGTCCTTTTCATTTTTTCTTTCAAAACATGGTTTTGCTTAGTTACCGAGCATCTCACTAAATTGCTGAGGCTGGCCTTGAACCTGTGATCCTCCTGTCTCAGCCTCTCAAGTCCTGGGACGACAGGCGTGCACCACCTGGGTTTTAGTCAAGGGTTAGAAGAGGCTGGGCCGTTAGGTTTTCATATGCGTCTGCTCCAGGGGAAAGGAGACAGAACTTGGCCTTGTTGAGGTGATCGGTAGAGAAGAGGGGTGCAGAGGAATAATTCCTCACCCAGATTTGGCCTTGGTTGAAATAAATCAACTCTAAAGACATCCAAGGCTCATCCTGGGGGCTGGCTCCGGGGTAAGAATGGCCCTTTCTCTCCGCGGCCTTTGCGATTAATACACCAGATTCATAAATACACATATGCATTATCCCCACATCCATTTTTATATCAATAGAAAATGTTTTCCAGATGTGCGCGCGAGGCGATGGGTTTTCTGTTGCTGGCTTTTTATTTTCGGTTACGTCTCAGCTCAGCTCTGCACACGGCCTATTGTTTTTATATCAAAAAGCCGGGTCTTACCTGCTTAATAAGCCAGAGGAATTCGCAGCGACCTGGGGAAGAGAGGAGGAATGTGGTTTTCGGATCCGATTTGAGAGATGTGGCGGGTCCCCAGGGTTCTCAGGTTCAGCCGCCCCGGGCCAACAATGTCACCCATTGTCTCCCGCCGCAGCGTGCGGGACTCGGGTTTCTGTGGCCCTCTGCCCCGGCCTGTGCTGGCCCGCGTGCCCGGGGGAGCTGACCACCAGGCATTCTCTGCGCCTTTCCGGTCTCCAAGTATTTCTGCAGGTGTTTTTTCTGGAAGTCTTTGGAGGGGCGTGAAGAGGGGAGACACAGGTTTCAGCCCACCCTCCCAAGGTTTGGAGAGCCTTTGCGTTTTGACTTGTGGGGGCACCGGTCTCTGGTGCACGAGCTGAGCAGGCAGAATCCTGGTCTGGTTATTTATTAGCTGTGTGAGCGCGGCCAAGCCCCTTAACCTCTCTGAGCCACAGATGGCTCCTCTGTGAATCTCTCCCTCTCTCCTTCTCTCCCTCTCTCTGGTACTGGAGATAGAATCCAGGGGAATTCTACCTTCAAGCTACACCCCTGGCCCTCCCTTTTTTTCTTTTTTCTTTTTTTGGTACTGGGGATTGAACCCAGGAGCATTCTACCTCTGAGCTACACCCCCAGCCCTATTTTTTATTCTTTTTTTTTTTTTTGCAGTACCGGGGATTGAACCCAGGGGCGTTCTACCTCCGCGCTACGCCCCCGGCCCTATTTTTTTATACTTTATTTTGAAACCGGGTCTCACGAAGTTGCGGAGGGCCTCACTAGGTGGAGAGAGAGAGACAGGAAGAGAGAGAGACAGGGAGAGAGAGAGAGAGAGAGAGCTGAGGCTGGCCGCAAACCCAGATCCTCCGGTCTCCGCCTCCCAAAGTACTGGGATTACAAGCGTGCGCCACCACGCCAGGCTATTTTTTATTCTTTATTTTGAAACAGGGTCTCACGAAGTTGTGGAGGGCCTCACTAAGTAGCTGAGGCTGGCCGCGAACCTGGATCCTCCTGTCTCAGCCTCCTACATACTGGGATTACAAGCATGCGCCACCATGCCCGGCTCCTCCCTTTTTTTCTTGTGGTTGAATCCAGGGATATTCTACCTTCAAGCTACACCCCCAGTCCCCCCTTTTTTTCTTGCAGTACTAGGGATTGAACCCAGGAGCATTCTACCTCCGAGCTACACCCCTAGTCTTATTTTATTTTTATTTGGAAACAGGGTCTCCTTTTTCCAAATAAACAGGGTCTCCTGCTAGGTTGATGAGGGCCTCAGTACTTGCTGAGGCTGTCCTCGAACCTGTGATCCTGTCTCAGCCTCCCAAATACTGGGATTACAAGTGTGTGCCACCACACCCGTCTTGCCCTTTTTATTTTGAAACAGGGTCTCACTAAGTTGCAGAGGGCCTTGCTAAGTTGCTGAGGCTGGTCTCAAACCTGCGATTTAATTATTATTTCATAATAATTAAAAAATATATATATATTTTGGATTGAACCCAAGGGTGTTCTACCTCTGAGCTACACCCCTAGCCCTATTTTCTATTTCGAATCAAAGTCTCACTAAGTTGCAGAGGACCTCACTAAATTGCTGAGGCTGGCCTTGAACCTGCAAGCCTCCTATCTCAGCTTCCTAAGTACTGGGATTACAAGTGTGTGCCACCATGCCTGGTAAATTATTTTTATTTTGACACAAGGTCTTGCTGAGTTGCTGAGGATCTCACTAAGCTGCTGAGGCTGACCTTGAACCTGTGATCCTCCTGTCTCAGCCTCCCAAGTCCTGGAATTACAGGCATGCCCCACCACGCGTGGCTTGGACATATTCATTAAACAAATATTTATCGAGCAGCTACCATGCACTGGGCACTATCGTCATGGAGAAGACAAAGAGGAACCTTACCCCCAGGTAGTTTATGTTCTAAACATATGTTTTTCCCATTGACCAGAGCACCCTCTCTCCAGTGTTTATCTTTTATTTTTATTTCTTTTTTTTGCGGTACTAGGGATTGAACCCAGGGGCATTCTACCTCTGAGCTACACCCCCAGCCCTATTTTTTATTCTTTATTTTGAAACAGGGTCTCACTAAGTTGCGGAGGGCCTCACTAAGTAGCTGAGGCTGGCTGCGAACCTGCGATCCTCCTGTCTCAGCCTCCCAAGTACTGGGATTACAAGCGAGCGCCACCACGCCTGGCTTCCAGTGTTTATTTCATCCCCAGTTCAGAGCTGTGTCTGCAATTCCCCAGCACTCCATCCAAGCAGGGTTTGGGGTGTGTGGGTGCTCCCAGAAGGTCAGGAGGTGCCTCTCACGTGACGTCAGCAGCCCCGGAGCGGGGCCAGGTCTGGGCACTGAGCAGGCCAGGTGCTGAAGGATGAGCCGAGCCACGTCCCCGCTCTTCTGCCTCCAGCCCAGGACGGCTTTGGCTTCTCGGGGGCCTCTGCACAATTCTGACCTCGTTCTCTGCTCAGAGGTGTGATTAATTGAACGCACAGAGGCTGGCGGGGACGGCCGGGCCCGGGATTATCCAGAACCACGCTTCTCTCGCAGTGCCAGGCGACCCGGTCCGCCTCCCGGGGCCCGCTCATGCTAAATAACGTGCACATTGTTTATTAACCATATTGATTGATTTTTCTGTTAAAAGAGGCCGTTCCTTTCCCACATAGAGAATGTTTAAATTGAGTTTTGTTGAGAAACAAACATTTACATCATAGATGCACAATTATTTGAAGGGAAGGGATTTATCTAAGGCTCCAGGGGTGATGGGGACGGTGCTGAATGGGGAGACGGAGCGCGGGCGGGAGACCCGGGCAGGTGGCCTTCTCCCCGGCCTCAGTGGGTGCGCGGCACAGAGGCGTTTGACCAAGGCCCAGCTGGCTGCCGGGCACTGCCACACCTCTGACGAGAGCATCCGGGACTCCTCAACCCAAGTGCTCTTTATCTGAAACCATCTCCCAACCCAAGGGCGCCATTTTATTTTATTTTATTTTTGTTTGCGGAACTGGGGATAGAACCTGGGGGAATTCTACCCGGGGGGATTCTACCTCCGGGCTACACCCCCAGCCCTATTTTTTATCCTTTATTTTGAAACCGGGTCTCACTAAGTTGCGGAGGGCCTCACTAAGTAGCTGAGGCTGGCCGAGAACCCAGATCCTCCTGTCTCAGCCCTCCAAGTACTGGGATTACAAGTGTGTGCCACCACGCCGGCTTCCAAGGGCACCATTTTAGAATGTCCTTCCTTCCTTCCTTCCTTCCTTCCTTCCTTCCTTCCTTCCTCCTTCCCTCCCTCCCACCCACCCTCCCTCCCTCCCTCCCTCCCTTTTGTGGCACTGAGGCTTAAACCTAGGGGCATTCTACCTCTGAGCTACACTCCCAACCCTATTCTATTTTGAAATGGGGTCTTACTAAGTTGCCGAGGATCTTGCTAAGTTGCTGAGGCTGGTATCGAACCTGCAATCCTCCTGCCTCAACCTCCCAAGCACTGGGATTTCAGGCATGCACCACCACACCTGCCTGAAAGAGAGGTTCTGGATGGGGGTTAATTCTATGGAGAAGTCCCGACAGGAGCTCTGACGGTGGGCAGAGGGACTCAGCCTACCGCTGACTCTCCGTGATGCCCCAGGGAGGCGGCGGGGGTGGCACACTCCAGCTTTGCCCACGGCCCCATTTCCCCCTCATTCATCTTGCCTGGCCAAGTCCAGCCGGCAGCCAAAGAAGCAATCTGTAATGTCCATTATGGATCCGTCTCCAGGGGCAGAGGGCAGGAGGGAGAGCGGATCTGTGAGGACCGATGGAAGGGGTTTAGCATGGCATGTAGGACAGGTCTCATTTCAACGAAGAATAGATGCCCTGGTGCACAATTGTAGTCCCAGTACTTGGGAAACTGAGACAGGAGGATTGCAGGTTCAAGGCCAGCCTTAGCAATTTAGAGAGACCCTCAGCAACTTAGTGAGACTCTGTTTCCAAATAAAAAATGAAATAGGGCTGGGGGTGTAGCTCAGAGGTGGAATGTCCCCGGGTTCACTCTCCAGTACCACACATGCACAAAAAGAAATATATTCCCTTTTCTTTGAAAGTATCTGATTTTTAAACGCTGGCAAATGAATCAAATTTTTAAAAATGTATCATGGATGCCAACACTCTATGAGCCAAATGAAACAAGTGTGGGGGCTGGATGTAGGCCGCATGGAACCAGGCCTGCTCTTTGTGTGTGTGGTACTTGGGATTGAACCCCCAGCCCTTTTTATTTTTTTTGTTTTTGAAACAGGGTCTCGCTAGGTTGCTGAGAGTCTCACTACGTTGCTGAGGCTGGCCTTGAACCTGTGATCCTCCTGTCTCAGCCTCTAAAGTACTGGGATTATAGGCGTGTACCACCACACCTGGCTTGCCCAAAGTTCTTTTTTTTTTTTTGTGGTCCTGGGGATTGAACCTAGGGGCATTCTACCTCCGAGCTACACCCCCAGCCCAATTTTATTTTTTATTTTGAAACAGGGTCTCACTAAGTTGCAGAGGGCCTTACTAAGTAGCTGAGGCTGGCCTTGAACCTGTGATCCTCCTGTCTCAGCCTCTAAAGTACTGGGATTACAGGCGTGCACCATCATGCCTGGCTTGCTCAAAGGTTTTTAAAAATATTTAATCAATCCACCTCTGCGATAGCCTGTAAACGGGAGGGATTAATGCCAGCATGCATCCCAGGGCTCTTCCAGGAGAAGCTGGGCTGCGGGCGATGGCACCCCACGTTTCCGGGGCTGACCGTCCAGCTTCAAGCACCCCTGGAGTGAGTACGAGAGCCCCCCACCAACTTCCTTCAGAAAACGTCCCCACGGCGGCTGGCATCGCCGTCTGGGGAGACGGGGCGCGCACACAATCGCGCATAGAGACCGCCTCCCGCACACACATCTGTTAGACACATTGCCACGGTGTTCGCTGGTTGTTCAACAATGAGTAGAATTATTTCCTCTCATTACTCCCCGTGTTGCTTCAAAACCGCACTTGGAAAAAGAAAACCACGAGGGGCCCGGCCGGCGGCTTGGCTCGCAGAACGCCCTCCAGCCGAGCGCGGGCCGGGGTGCTGGGTGCTCGGTTGGCTTTGTGGAAGGGAACAGCCCTGGACGGGTGGCTTCGTGCTGCCGCCTGTCTCTTGTATGTGCACGTGTGTGTGTGTGTGTGTGTGCGTGTGTGTGTGTGTGTATGTGCATGTGTGTGTGTGTGTGTACACGTGTCTGCCTGTAGGTCTCTCTGGGTGTGTGCATTCTTCTATCCGTGTCTGCTTGGATGTCATCTGTCTGTCACTGTGTGTCTGTCTGTGTGCTGGGCGTCTGTCGTAAGTAGCACCCAGTCACCTGACACCACCCCAGTTCTCCCACCATGTGTGCTTTGCACCCCAGAGTTGTCCAGTCCAATCCTTACAGCAACCGTGCAGTGGAAACGCTGTTCTTTTTTTTTTTTTTTTGCAGTACCGGGGATTGAACCCGGGGCGTTCTACCTCCGCGCTACACCCCCGGCCCTATTTTTTATCCTTTATTTTGAAACCGGGTCTCACTAAGTTGCGGAGGGCCTCACTAAGTAGCTGAGGCTGGCCGCGAACCCGGATCCTCCAGTCTCCGCCTCCCAAGTACTGGGATTACAAGCGTGCGCCACCACGCCTGGCCGGAAACGCTGCTCTTAATTTTATCGACAACTAAGCTATGGCATGCTCGTCCATTCATCTGTCCACCTAAGTGTATGGAGCTGTCCCTTGGTACCTGTAGGATTGGATCCAGAACCCCTATGCACACCCCAATCCACAGATGCGCAAAGTCCCTTATATAAAATGTAAATCCACTTGCGGTGGCTGAGGCCTGTTATTCCAGTACTTGGGAGGCTGAGACAGGAGGATCGCAGGTTTGAGGCCAGCTGCAGCAACTTAGTGAGACCCTCAGCCACTTAGTAAGACCCTGTTCCAAAATAAAAAATAAGAGGGGCTGGGGATGCAACTTGGAGGTAGACACTGCCCCTGGGTTTAACCCTCAGTACCAAAAAAAAAAAAAAAAGAAAAAAGAAAAGGGCTGGAGGTGTAGCTCGAAGGTGGAATGCACCTGGGTTCCATCCCCAGCACCAAAAGTAAAAAATAAAATTGTGTAATACTTGCATAGAACTTATGCACATTCTCCCCTGCACTTTATTTATTTATTTATTTATTTATTTATTTTGCGGTACTGGGATTGAACCCAGGGGCATTCTACCTCTGAGCTACACCCCCCCCCCAGTTCCTATTTTTTTATTCTTTGTTTCTTTCTTTCTTTTTTTTGCGGTACCGGGGATTGAACCCAGGGGTGTTCTACCTCCGCGCTGCACCCCCGGCCCTATTCTTTATACTTTATTTTGAAACGAAGTTGTGGAGGGCCTCACTAAGTAGAGAGAGAGACAGAGAGAGACAGAGAGAGATAGAGAGAGAGAAAGAGAGCTGAGGCTGGCCGCGAACCTGGATCCTCTGGTCTCCGCCTCCCAAAGTACTGGGATTACAAGCGTGCGCCACCACGCCCTGCCGTCCCCTACACTTTAAAACATCTTTAGATGATTTATCATATCAATTGCAAAGTAGAGGCTACGTAAATACTTATTGCATGGTGTTTCGGTGTATCAACAATGACAAGAAGTGTCCATCCATGTTCGGTACCGATCCAGCGTTTCTTCCCATCAGCAGTTGGTCGAATCTCAGATGCAGGACCTGGGACACGGAGGGCAGATTGTCCACGCAGCAAAGGGGACACACATGGTCCGTGCTATCCCGGGGGCGTCAACAGGGACAGAGGACGTGCAAGGCCCAGGCGCATCCCTCCTCTGGCTTCTCAAGGCGTCGCCGCGTGAGATCACATTTGGACGCAACCCAGAAGGTTTGGACGAGGTCGGGCCTTGATTTGATCACAATCGGCTTTTCCCAACCAGACTGCGCATGCCACGGATATATAATACAGCGTTATTTATTACTTGTTGAATACCCACCGTCTGCTTAGCCCTTTACAACAGATAAAGAAGATAAATCCTGAACCCATACTCAGAAAGTTGGGATGCTTGCAGCACGTCGGCCCCGAGCTCTCGTCCCTTTCCCGTCAAGAGGACGATTACGTGAGAGGCCGGGCTTGGATCTCTGCAGAGAAAAAAATCCTAAGATCAGACACTACTAAAAATTAATTAAAAAAGAAGAACACTTTCTAAACCCCAACCCAGGGAGCAGTAAATCATGACAAACCACAAAACCAACGAGGTTTTGATTTCTTCTTCTCCTTTGCAAAGCTCCAACGTTTAAACTTTTCCATCCAAGTTATTTACCATGTGGGGGCGGGAGGAAGATGGGTTTTTAAAGATGGAGAAAGAAATCCAAACCAATGTCATTTTGCCTGAAAGGTCAGGTCCCCTAGGACCTCCGGAGTCTCCTCTGTTCTGACAATCCATGCAGAGACTCTGATGAGCCGGGTTTCTTCCGCTGTAGTACTTGCTTAGTGAAACGATCAAGGTACAGCCATAAGAGAATATTAATGTATCACCATTCTGTATGAAGAAAGAGGACCCAGTAAAAGAAATATGGCGCACATGTGTAATCCCAGTGCTTGGGAGGCTGAGACGGGGATCGCAGGTTTGTGGCCAGCCTCAGCTACTTAGCGAGACTCTCAGCAACTTTGTGAGACTTTCTTCTCCCTTCCTCCCTCCCTTCCTTCCTTCCTTCCTTCCTCCCTCCCTCCCTTCCTTCCTGGCTTCCTTCCTGGCTTCCTCCTTCCTTGCTTCCTCCTTCCTTCCTTCCTTGCTTCCTCCTTCCTTCCTTCCTGGCTTCCTCCTTCATTCCTCCCTCCCTCTCTCCCTCCCTCCCTACCTCTTTCCTTCCTCCCTCCCTCCTTCCTTCCTTCCTTCCTTCCTTCCTTCCTTCCTCTCTTTCTCCCTTTTTCCTCTTTCTTTCTTTCTTTCTTTTTCTTTCTTTCTTTCTTTCTTTCTTTCTTTCTTTCTTTCTTTCTTTCTTTCTCTTTCTTTCTTTCCTCTGTCTGTCTGTCTGTCTTTCCTGGGGATTGAATCCAGGGACATTCTACCTCTGAGCTATACCCCCAGCCCTTTACTGAGGCTGTCCTCGAACCTATGGCACTCCTGTCTCAGTCTCCCAAGTACTAGGATTACAGGTGTACCACCATGCCCACCTGAAACCCTGTTTCAAAATACCAAATAAAAATATCAAATAAAAAGAGCTGAGGGTGTAGCTCAGAGGTAGAATGCCCCTGGATAGAAAGAAAGAAAGAAAGAAAGAAAGAAAGAAAGAAAGGAAGGAAGGAAGGAAGGAAGGAAGGAAGGAAGAAAGAGGAAAGAAAAGGAAAAGAAAAGAGAAAAGAGAAGAAGGGAAGAGAAGACAAGCGAATTGAATGAAGAGGTATCCGGATGCTGCTAACCACGCCGTGGACTTGTCCCCGCCGTGATCAATTCTGCCCACAGATGCTGGGAGCCTGGACAGGTGTGCACCACCAAAAGGTTAAGTTTCAGCAGTGGCTTCCTTCTTCTTTTTTTTTTTTTTTTTGCGGTACCGGGGATTGAACCCAGGGGCGTTCTACCTCCGCGCTACACCCCCGGCCCTATTTTTTACACTTTATTTTGAAACCGGTCTCACGAAGTTGCGGAGGGCCTCACTAAGTAGCTGAGGCTGGCCGCGAACCCGGATCCTCCGGTCTCAGCCTCCCAAGTCCTGGGATGACAAGCGTGCGCCCCACGCCCGGCCAGTGGCTTCCTTCTGTGGCCAGCCTGCACCTTCACCCCAGAGAGAAAGAGGTGGGAGAGCCGTCCTGCCATCTTCATTGACCAGGTTTCCCATGTCCACTCAGTCATGGCTCCAGGTTCCAGGCAGCTCTCAGCCCCAAACCGCCGCCCTTCCTCTGCTTCCCGGTCCAGGCCACCGCTCCCTGTGACTTGGAAGACGGGTCACGCTTCCTAACTGCTCTGCCTCCCTTGCCGCTAGATTCTGTCTTGATCTTTCATCTGTAGTAAAGGTCGTACCGTAGTTTAATGTGCATATAGCAAAGTGTATGCACGGTAAGGGCCCCGCTCCGCAACATTTTCACAAAATGAAATCAGCGTGTATCCGGCCCTTGGAAACACCATTGTCCCCAGCTCCCAGCAGCCCCTCACTTGCTTCTAAGGCATTGCCCTTATCCCGCTTCAGGGTAACTACTATCTTTACTATTTTGTGTGTGTGTGTGTGTGTGTGTGTGTGTGTGTGTGTGTGGTACTGGGGATGGAACCCAGGGGCATTCTACCTCTGAGCTACACCCCAGTCCTATTTTATTTTTTATTTAGAAACAGGGTCTCACTAAGTTGCTGAGGCTGGCCTCGAACCTGTGATCCTCCTGTCTCAGCCTCCCAAGTCCTGGGATGACAGGTGTGCACCACCGCACCCGGCAGTCTGTCTTTTGGTGAATATATGCTCTGGATTCTCTGGGGTGAGACCTTGGATATCGGCAGAGTTGGGCATTTGCAACCAAAACCATGGGGTCCACAAACCCTATACTTCTTATTATCCATCCAGAAAAATGTGCTGACTGAATTTAATGGAGTCTTACCTTGCCCTGTCCCACACTGGGTGGGAAAAAAATTGTAGGATTTGGTAAGGACATTTTACTCCTAATGGTAAGGAACTTTCATAGTGAACAGGTATTTTCCCCATCATTTGAGTTCCTACTACCAGTCTTTTTTTTTTTTTTTTTTTTTTTTTGGTACTGGAGATTGAACCTAGGGACATTCTGCCTCTGAGCTACACTCCCAGCCCTTTTTATTTTGAAACAGGGTTTCACTAAATTGCTGAGGGTCTCGCTAAATTGCCAAGGTGGGCCTCGAACCTGCTATCCTCCTGTCTCAGCCTCCCAAGTCCTGGGATTACATGCATGCGTCACCACACCTGGCTCCCCACTTCCAGTTTAAAACTAAGAAATAGCCGGGCATGGTGGAGCACACTTGTAATCCCAGTACTTGGGAGGCTGAGGCAGGAGGATTGCAGGTTCGCGGCCAGTCTCAGCTACTTAGCAAGGCCCTCTGCAACCTAGCAAGATCCTGTTTCAAAATAAAAGAATAAAATAGGGCTGGAGGTGTAGCTCAGAGGTAGAATGCCCCCGGGTTCCATCCCCAGTACCAAAAATAAATAAATAAATAAATAAATAAATAAATAAAACTAAGAAATAATTCAGTGAGGTCGCCATTCCTAGAATGCTCACCTGGGGAAATTCTCCAGGTGAGCCCCAGTTCTCTCTGGGGAGGAGACATGGACTCCCCCCCTTCCACCCTCCTCGGCGTGACCCGGAGCTCAGGCTCACCCGGCTGGCAACAAAGGCGCGGGGGCCTGTGCACTCCGGGCTGGCGGGAGTGTCGCCGGAGGCCCTGGCTGCCCCTGCTCCTGGCGCGACCTCCACAGCCCGTGTCGCAAGTACAGGGGCTGTTTGCAGAGTCAAAGTCCCCGATGCGAGCTCGCTGCAAAGGAAGTCAGTGTCTTTGGCTGTCATGAAGTTGAGTGGATTTCTATCCACCCTCTAAGGTCAGGGAAAGCCGGCTGTCACACCAGTCCATCTCGGTTTCCGCCGAGCGTGTTCTCGTCCCTCCATGTCCCTCCTCGGATGCTGAGGGCCTGAGCCCTCTCCCGCTCCTCTCCTCCGGCTGGGCTCTTGCTCTGGCCGGCCCGGAGGGGCCTGCGCTGGGCGGGAAGCTTTCCATGGCGGTCCGCCTGAGCGTCTATTTCCATGGCTTCCAATCGTGTTGGCCTTGTTCCTCTGGCAACACCGCGCACCAGTAAAATGTGGGGTTTTTTTTGGTACTACAGATTGAACTCAGGGGCGTTCTACCTCTGAGCTATATCCACAGCCATCTTTATTTTATTTATTTTATTTTTCTGTGGTGCTGGGGATGGAACTCCGGGTTATACCCCCCAGCCCTATTTTTTGTTTTGTTTTTGGTACTGGGTACTGGGGATGGAACCCAGGGGCGTTCTACCTCCGAGCTACACCCCAGCCCTATCTTTTATTCTTTATTTTGAAACAGGGTCTCACTAAGTTGCAGAGGGCCTCACTAAGTAGCTGAGGCTGGCCGCGAACCTGCGATCCTCCTGTCTCAGCCTCCCAAGTTCTGGGATGACAAGCGTGTGCCAACACGCCCGGCTGAAGAGTGACAATTTAGATGTACCCCCTTCTTCTTCTTCCCCTCCCCCCCTCCAGCAGCCCCCCGAGGCCTGGCCCACGGAAGCCGCTCTGATGGATGGGGAGTGTTACTGTGATTGATTGGCCCGCGCCCGGTGCACACTCGTTTTGTCCTCAGTGGGGAGCCGGGGGGAGCCGGGTAATAGGATGATCGGCCTCCCAGCCAGCTCCTCCGTGATGAACAATCAGACACAGACGTCAATAGCAATCGGATTGTCTAGAGCTGCAGTCACTTAGGGCCCCGGAGCCTGTCAGCCTGTCCACAGAGCCCGGATTGAGCCCTCTGCCCCGTGCACTCCAAATCTGGTTTGGCTCAGGGAATGAAAAGCCATCAGCCGTAACAGGATTACGAGGCTGTCGGTCGAAGACATGCAAAGGGCTGGGGATGACACTGGGGCTCTCGTGCGCCCCGGGGCAGGGAGGCTCGCATGGAGGCTCGCAGGAGAGGGAGGCAGGTGCCGGGGAGCCCAAAAGGGGTGTAGAGATGAGCAGGTGCCATGGCGCAGAGTTTGCGCCTATGGAGTCTTGATTCTCGGCTCTGCCCACTCTGAGGTGCATTGTGACGTTGGACAGATGGTCCTTCAGTGCCTCAGTTTCCTCCTGTTGAGATGGGATGCCAAGCCGGGCGTGGTGGTACATGCCTGGAATCCTCATCCTTGGGAGGCTGAGATAGGAGGATTGCAGGTTCAAGGCCAGCCTCAGCAACTTAGTGAGACTCTGTTTCAAAATAAAAAAGTAAAAAGGGCCGGGCATGGTGGCGCACGCTTGTAATCTCAGTACTTGGGAGGCAGAGACAGGAGGATCCGGGTTCACGGCCAGCCTCAGCTACTTAGTGAGGCCCTCCGCAACTTAGTGAGACCCTGTTTCAAAATAAAGAATAAAAACTCGGGCTGGGGGTGTAGCTCGGAGGTAGAATGCCCCTGGGTTCAATCCCCAGTACTGGAAAAAATTATAAATAAATAAATAAAAAGCGCTGGGGGTATAGCTTAGAGGTAGAATGTCCCTGGGGTCAATCCCCAGTACCCCTCTCCAAAAACAGAAACGGGGATTCTTCAGGATCTAAAAGGAGATGGTATGATCTTGTAAGATGCTTGTAGGGTGCTTGTAGGGTGCTTATAGGAGTGCTAAGTAACTATAACACATGGCTATCATTGGAAGAGCAGCTGGTGGTCCAGGAAGCTAGCTGCTGGCTGTCTGGCTGAGCAGTTTTTAAATGGGCCACAGCTCACCCAGTTTCCACCGGGACCCCCTTTATTTTGAAGTTGAATAGATACCATGTATGCTTAGCTCTGAACTCAGCGCGTGGGATTTAATACATCATTCTTAGTTTGTTTTTTATTTGGTGGTACTAGGGATTGAACCCAGGGCAATGCTACCTCTGTACTACACTCCCAGCCCTATTTTATTTTTTTGTTTTGAAACAGGGTCTGCCTAGGTTGCTGAGAGTCTCACTACATTGCTGATGTTGGCCTTGAACCTGCGATCCTCCTGCCTCAGCCTCCCAAGTACTGGGATCACAGGCTTGCTCCCCCATGCCCGCTACTAATTTTATAAAATATCTCCCTAGGGGGGATGCTGGGGACACTCAGAAAACTAAAAACCAGAAAGTAATGCCATCTGAATCATCAAAAAGTCCCCGTGTTTCTGGATCCCTGACCCAGGGAAAAGCCCAGTGTTTCAGGCCGGAGGGCGAGAAAAATGGAGTAGAAGATAGAAGGGAGAGGTTCAGGTCTAGAGAGAGCCGCCCTCAGCCGCTCACCCGTGTGAATCAGGCTGACTTTGCTTAAAGGAGAGAAGTCGGAGGTGGGGAGTGAAGGAGGAATTGGGATTTCAGATGGAGACCCCCTTCCTTCCCCGCGGAAGGAGGGACAGGAAGCCGAAAGCCACAGTGACCACCCTTCCCTCTGGCTCGCAGGTGGAGCACAGAGCCCTGGAGTCCCCTCTGAAGTTTGCATAGCTGGGAATATCCCTCGCTGACCCGGGGGGCACGTCTGCCCTTGATCGGTCTCCATTCCGTGGTCAATCTGTTTATCTTTTCCAGCTGCCCCTACGCGTCCTCGAAGCTCCTTCCTTGGTCTATGGCTCCTTCTATTTCTCCTGTTCTTTCCTAGTTCAAATACTCAACACTTGCCAGGCGTGGTGGTGCACACCTGTAATCCCAGTACCTGGGAGGCTGAGACAGGAGGAGTGCAGGTCCGAGGCCAGCCTCAACAATTTAGTGAGACTCTCAGCAGTGTAGTGAGACTCTGTTTCAAAATAAAAAATAAACGCCGGGCGTGGTGGCACATGCTTGTAATCTCAGTACTTGGGAGGCTGAGACCAGAGGATCCAGGTTCACAGCCAGCCTCAGCTACTTAGTGAGGCCCTGTTTCAAAATAAAGAATAAAAAATAGTGCTGGGGGTGTAGCCCAGAGGTAGAATGTCCCTGGGTTCAATCCTCAGTACCGTAATAATAATAATAATAATAATAATAATAATAATAAAATAAGGCTGGGGGTGAAGCTCAGAGGTAGAATGCTCCTGGGTTCAATGCCCAGTACCGCAAAAATACAATAAAATAAAATAAAAAATAAAATAGGGCTGGGGGTGAAGCTCACAGGTAGAGTGCTCCGGGGTTCAATCCCCAGTACCAAAAGATAAATAAAACAAAAAAATCAAAAAACAAACAATCAAAACCCCACAGAACAAAACAGAGCCAAACAAAAACAAAGCAAAACTCAACACTCTCCAAACAGCGGCTTCTGAGGCTGGACAGACTTTGGACAAATTCCAACTCTGTCTCCTGTTATCTGGGCGATGTGGGACAAGCGGTTTCACCTTGTTGCTAAGCCCGAGTCCTCTGATCCGTAAAATGGGGGACCTCGGACCTTTCCCCCAGGGTCGCGAGGCTTTGCTGTGCTCACGTGGCTTTCTACTGCAGCCGTGCGAGGCGCCCTGCATCTTACGGCGTTAAAGCAGCAGCTATGTTGCTTTTGCTCCTATATCTGCAGCTTGGACAGAGCACCGCAGGGACGTCCCTATTCCCTACTCGGTCACAGCTGGAGGAGCTCAAAGCCCGGGTCCTGGAATCATCTAGAAGCTCACCTGCTCATGCATCTGATGATTGGCGGGGCCTCCGGCGGGTTGGATGACTGGAACACTACGCGTGGCATCTCCATGTGGCTATTGGGCTTCCTTACAAGATGGCGGCTAGGTTCCCAGGGTGAGCGTCCCAAGAGAGAGGAAATCAGGTGGGAGAAATAGCACCCTTTAGGATTTGGCCTAGAGTTCCCCGAGGGCCACGTCTGCTCTTTCCAAGTTGTTTAGGACATTGCAAAATTCCACCTCGTTTCAAGGGGAGTGGAAAGGAGACCCCGTTGCTTGTTGGTGTGGGTGGTAATGTTCTGGAAGAGCACACAGGACTGGTAATATCACTGTGGCTATTTTGGGGGAAATCCAATGCGTCGCAGTTAATATACAACCAGCTCTTGGAATAGTAGCTGGTACACTGAAAGTTGAAGTTCTCATCTTGTTATTTAAATTCTTCAGCCGGGCTTGGTGGCGCATGCTTGTAATCCCAGTACTTGGGAGGCGGAGACCGGAGGATCTGGGTTCGTGGCCAGCCTCAGCTACTTAGCGAGGCCCTCCGCAACTTCGCGAGACCCGGTTTCAAAATAAAAATGTATAAAATATAAAAAATAGGGCCGGGGGCCTAGCTCGGAGGTAGAACGCCTCTGGGTTCCATCCCCGGTACCGCAAAAAAAAAAAAAAAAAAACCAAAACAACAAAAAAAACAAAATAAATTCTTGCAGTCAGAAATTGCAGGGCCCTGGGAGGTAGGCATCTTACAATTCTGCAATTGTAGAATTGCAGAGTTTTACAATTTCTGACTGTTGTCCTGTGTTTTGTAAGACTCCCAGAGAATCCTCAGCAAGAATGTGTTAATAGCAGGGCGTGGTGGGCACTCCTGTAATTCCAGTACTTGGGAGACTGAGATAGTCAGATCTTTGGTTCAAGACCAGCCTCAGCAACTTACTGAGGCTTGCAGCAACTTAGAGAGAGCCTATTTGAAAATAAAAAATAAGCCAGGCGTGGTGGCGCACGTTTGTAATCCCAGTACTTGGGAGGCTGAGACAGGAGGATCGCAGGTTTGCAGCCAGCCTCAGCATCTTAGTGAGGTCCTCTGCAACTTAGTGAGACCCTGTTTTAAAATAAAGAATAAAAATAGGGCTGGGGGTGTAGCTCAGAGGTAGAATGCCCCTGGGTTCAATCCCCAGTACCATACACACAAAGAAAGAAGAAAGAAAGAAAGAAAGAAAGAAAGAAGGAAGGAAGGAAGGAAGGAAGGAAGGAAGGAAGGAGAAAGAAAGAAGGAAGGAAGGAAAGAAAGAAAGAAAGATCCCCAGAATTTTCTTCTGACCTTCTGAATCAGAATTCCCCAGGGCTGGCGTCAGGAGACAAGCATTTTTAATGACCTGTCCCAGTGGCTCAGATGCAGCCAGTGTGGACACCAGCATTATTTACAAACCATTTGTTCAGCCCAGGAGAAGCCAGACAGAGGATGGCCGAGCTGCCCATTTTATAGATGGGGAAACTGAGGCTCAGGGCGATGCACGCGGGGGACTGGCATGCCTTCCATCGCGAGGGACCGGCGTGAGTCAGAGCCGGCGGTGTTTTGGTGCTTTGGGGTTTTGTGGTGATGGGGAGAAGGAATCTTTCAAGTCAGCAATTCTCAAATTTGATTTATTCATTTGCTTCCCTCGCATATTTGGGGCCACGTTTAAGCAGCATCTGTAATTAACTCACTTCCTATTTTTTTTTAACTGGATTCACTTTTCCATCAAGAGATTTACCCCCCCCCCGTCATAATAGCCACAAAAAGCAGGCATACGTGAACTGAATCCGATGGTGTTCTAACACATACGGAAGGCACATATAAATTATTTTATTTATTTATTTATTTATTTATTTATTTATTTATTTTGTGGTACTGGGGATTGAACTCAGGGGCCTTCTACCTCCGAGCTACACCCCCGGCCCTATTTTTTATTCTTTTTTTTGAAACAGGGTCTCACTAAGTTGCAGAGGGCCTCACTAAGTAGCTGAAGCTGTCCACAAACCTGCGATCCTCCTGTCTCAGCCTCCCAAGTACTGGGATTACAAGCATGCACCACCACGCCTGGCTCTAATTAAAATTTAAAAAGGTTGCCTTGAGCCGGGCGTGGTGGCGCAAGCTTGTAATCCCAGTACTTGGGAGGCTGACACAGGTTTGAGGCCAGCCTCAGCAACTTAGCGAGGCCCTCTGCAACTCAGTGAGACCCTATTACAAATAAAAAATAAAGCAGGGCTAGAGGTGTAGCTCAGAGGTAGAACGCCACTGGGTTCAATCCCCAGCTCCAACATAAAAGAAAAGAATAAGAAAAAGAAAAAGGTAGGCTTGTACAGCACTTAAGATCATCTAACGGAGAGCGCGAGGTTCTGTGTATCAGGCAAGATGGGCCACATCACTTGCAAGTAGGAAGTCCAAGTGTGAGCCGGGCGAGGTGGCATACGCTTGTAATCCCAGTACTTGGGAGGCAGAGACCGGAGGATCCGGGTTCGCGGCCAGCCTCAGCTACTTAGTGAGGCCCTCTGCAACTTCATGAGACCCGGTTTCAAAATAAAGGATAAAAAATAGGGCTGGGAAGCCGGGCGTGGTGGCGCACGCTTGTAATCCCAGTACTTTGGGAGGCGGAGATCGGAGGATCCGGGTTCGTGGCCAGCCTCAGCTCTCGCGCTCTCTCTCTGTCTCTCTTTCTCTCTCTACCCAGTGAGGCCCTCCGCAACTTCGTGAGACCCGGTTTCAAAATAAAGCATAAAAAAATAGGGCCGGGGGCGTAGCGCGGAGGTAGAACGCCCCTGCGTTCAATCCCCGGTACCGCAAAAAAAAAAAAAAATAGGGCTGGGGGTGTAGTTGGGGGGTAGAATGCCCCTGGGTTCAATCCCTGGTGCCGCAAAAAACAAACAAACAAAAAAGGAAGTCCAAGTGTGAAACAAAAAGGTGGGGCTTCCGGCTCAGAAATGATGAATTTCAAGATGGCGACCTTGGAGCCGTCAGCCACGTGCTGGGCCCTTCTGTGTGCAGGGGTGTGCAGCTGTGCAGGTCCCACACCCAGGATGCCAGCCCTGGTTCAGGCTTTGGAAGACAGGCCTTCAACAGGAAAGAGCCACTGGTTCAGCCCAGGTCCCTGGGCCAGAGGACAGGGGCCCTCATGCCACCCACTGCTGAGGAGGAGCCAGGCATCCCAGGGCTCCCTGCGAGAGGTGGGGTTTTCATGGAGCCCCAAGAAAACCTGGTCTGTCTGAGGCTCTGGTGCTAGAATCCTGAACCCAAGAGACTGAGGTGATATACCCGAGGGACAGTTTTCTTAGAAGTACCAAGAGGACCCCGGCGTGGTGGTGCACGCCTATAATCCCAGCACTTGGGAGGAGGCTGAGACAGGAGGATCGCAGGTTTGAGGCCAGCCTCAGCAGCTTAGCGAGACCCTGCTTCAAAAAAAAAAAAAAATTAAAAAGGGCTGGAGATGTGACTTAAATGTAGAATGCCCCTGGGTTCAATCCCTAGTATTAAATAAAACAAAACAAAAAAAGAGATACTGAGAGGAACAGAAGAGAGGGGTGTCCCCAATCGTGGAAGTGAGAGGACCACGCTGGTCTGTATAGTCGTTGAGTGAGGAGTTCTGTGTGGTGAATATTTCCATGTGGGGGTAAATATGTTCCTTCCACTGTCCTGGAGTAGGAAGGGTTAAAGAGAACTGGAGAAAACTGAAGGGGTGGGGAGGTGAGAGAGAAAGGATGGATCCGAAAGAAAGAGAGTGCGAGAGAAGAAAAAAAAAAGGAAAAATATTTAATGAGGATTTATAAAACCCTCAAAATAGAATCCACGTTCTTTTTGGCCTGGTTGCCCTGTTCGTGCAGACGCCTGCCAACGTCTCTGAATAACTCCTGGCCCCGCTTCTAACTCCTGGCCCCCCGCTTCCAGGATCAAAATACGGAGCGAGCCTACATCGTGCAGGGAGGGAAGTGTCAGGGGCCGCGTTCTTTGAGTTTTGAGTTCTGGACACCAGCAGCAGTTTCGAATCCTGGCTCTTTCAACCGGGTTGGTATTTCGCCTGCATTTTATGTGTGTGCCTGTGGTACTGGGGATTGAACCCAGGGGCATTCTACCTCCAAGCTACACCCCAGCCCTATTTTTATTTTTTAGTTTGAAACAGGGTCTCAGTAAGTTGCTGAGGGTCTTGCTAAGTTGCTGAGGCTGGCCTTGAACCTGCGATCCTCCTGTCTCAGCCTCCTAAGTACTGGGATTACAAACGTATGCCACCATGCCCGGCTTGCCTTTGTTTTTAAGTAGAGACAGACCAGCCCCAAACATGGAAAAATACCCCTCGCAGGACCAGCTCTTCCTCACAAATCCACACCCCTGAAGTCAGTCTGCTGCTTGGAAGGAAACCGGCGAAGCCATTTTCAATTCACCGCGGAGATTCCGTGGGAAATGATGCTTTGCTGGAAGGGTTCGCGGCGCTTACCAAAGCCCACGTCTTGCTGGTTTTGTTCTGTTTTCGTCCTGATCTCTGAGAGTTGAACCACAACAAATAAATAAGTAAAACTTCTATTTTATAGCGGGTCAAGCTAGATGGGTCGGTGGGAAGGGAGTGCGGTTTGTTGATGAAAAATGGCATCCAGTCTCTGGGCAGATGGTCCCGGTGTCCCAGCGCCTCCCCAGGTGTTTTGAGGAGGTATTTAATCCAGCCTCAACAGCATCTTAGTTCCCTTTTTTTAAAAAAAAATTTGTGGTGCTGGGGATGGAACCCAGGGGCATTGTACCTCTGAGCTACACCCCCAGCCCTATTTTATTTTATTTTTTTATTTACTTTTTTGCGGTACTGAGGATAGAACCCAGGGGCATTCTACCTCCGAGCTCCACCCCCAGCCCTATTTTTTATTCTTTATTTTGAAACAGGATCTCACTAAATTGCAGAGGGCCTCACTAAGTAGCTGAGGCTGGCCGCGAACCCGGATCCTCCTGTCTCAGCCTCCCAAGTACTGGGACTACAGGCCTGCGCCACCACGCCCGGCTCTGCTGTTTCCCATGGATAGAGACAGAAAGCGCAATGGAGTTGCTGAGAGCGACGTTGCTGAAATGGAGTTGCTCATGTCCCGTGATGGAGCAGCAACTCTTTTTGTTAGTCTGGACACGTTGCTCTCCTTCACTAACATTTTCCTTCAACACGTATTTCTTAAGCACCTACTATGCGCCCGGTGCTGCCTTCGACATTGTTGACACAATGGTGGGCGGGGCCCAAGCTCGTCCTGTCTTCCCTTGCTCCCTGGCTCCTCTTGTCTTTGTTTTGTTTCTTCATTTCAACACTAACCCTGCAAGGTTCACCTGGAAGTAGATTTCTTTTTGGCTTTCCTCCTTGGTAGCAGGCACACAATGACTTTCCACTGTGTGTCAACTTCTATCTTTGCTCTATCAAGACGTGAACCCCAAGCTGGGCGTGGTGGTATGCCTGTAAGCCCAGGACTTGGGGAGGCTGAGACAGGAGGACCGCAGGTTTGAGGCCAGCCTCAGCAATGTAGCAAGACTTTCAAACAACCCAGTACCACACACACACACACGCACACACACACACACACACACACAAGATCGTCGAAGGGTTTACGAAAAGTCATAGGAAGTGCACATAGAACTCTCTATAAGGAATATATTTTATTCCCAGTATGGGACATAAGTTTTGAGTCATGTGACAAATCTCGCCTCCTTTCCAAGCTGCTGGGACGTTTCTGTGCGTGGATGTCTAACCATTTCAAGAGAACCTCAAACATCTAAATTTCAGTCTCTCCATGAACAGGAGACCAAGACTCAGTAACATCATGGAAAGGAACTTTTTTTTTTGTGGCATGGGAGATTAAACCCAGGGGCATTCTAACTCCAGCCTGCACCCCCAGCCCTATTTTTTATTCTTTTTTTTTCAGTACTGGGGATGGAACCCAGGGGCATTCTACCTCCAAGCTCCACCCCCAGCCCTATTTTTTATTCTTTATTTTGAAACAGGGTCTCACTAAGTTGCCGAGGGCCTCACTAAGTAGCTGAGGCTGGCCGTGAACCTGCGATCCTCCTGTCTCAGCCTCCCAAGTACTGGGATTACAAGCGTGCACCACCACGCCCGGCTAGCCCTGTTTTATTTTTTAGTTTGAAACAGAGTCTCACTAAGTTACTGAGAGCCTCTCTAAGTTGCTGAGGCTGGTCTGGAACCTGCGGCCCTCCTGTCTCAGCCTCCCAAGCACTGGGATGACAGGGATGTGCCACCACGCCCGGCTGGCAGTGGATTTTTTATCCACACCTTTCTGGATGAGCAGGGAGCGGGGACCGCAGCCTCTGGCTCACTGAGCGCCCGTTGACCGGGGAGACTCGTGGGTCCCCAGAGACAGACGTGTCTGTTAGTTAGCTCTGTTTGGGGGGATACATGGGATGGGCAAGCGTAGCCAAGACCCAATAACAAACGAGAGAAAAAGACAAGTCCCAGCCCAGAAAGAGGCTCCCCCACACCCCGCCAAAGCCGGGGAGCCGATTTTGCTGGACCCTGCCTTCTTGCTTCCTGGCGGGGCTGCAGGATCGGGGCGCCCTGTGGCTTCAAGTCCCACCGGAGGGGACCTCTGGGGACAACATCTCTGACCATCCTGCAGCCTCCTGATCGGCAGTCACCCTGGCAAGACGCAGGCTCGCTCTGAAAGAACGGGGCCCCCCGTGCCCCCAATACGCCCCACGTCCACAGAGCCAGAACGAATGAGAGCCAAGTTTGGCTCCCAGAGCCTCCGGTCCCAGCGAAGCCAACTCAGGCAGATTTAACCTCCCTCTTAATAGGCCGCGTTGCCGCGCCTCCTAATGAATGCCACATGCCCCCTGCCCTGTCATCCTGAATAAATGTTTACAAAGCTATTAACGTCCTGTATTTGTAAACCGGGACCGCTCCGCTTCGGGGAGTCATGTGGTCTGCAGCTCCTCAAAGATGGAAAAGCCTTAGCAATAATAAATACATTGTTTTGCAGCGATGGGAGCAAGGCGTTGCCTGGAAAAAAAACGAAATTTATGGCGAGCTTCCTGAAACAGCGCGGCTGCGCATACGTGAGGAACCCGAGGTTTCCCGGGGTTCAGAAGAGCCGGGAGGGGCCAGATCTGGCCTAGGTAGGGGGACATGGGGTGCGGGGATGCCAAGAGCAAAACAGTCCTCCCAGGACGCCCCAAGTCCCGGCTCTGATTCCAGAAATGTGGCAATCAGGAAAGCGGGGGTTTTCTCCCAGAACTTGCTTTTCCCATCTGGAAGATGGGAGGGTGGGATCTACAGGAATAATCTGTTTTAGATTTAGAATTCTAGTCCGAACTGGGCATGTTGGTGCATGCCTGTAATCCCAGTACTTGGGAGGCTGAGACCGGAGGATCCGGGTTCGCTGCCAGCCTCAGCTACTTAGTGAGGCCCTCTGCAACTTAGTGAGACCCTGTTTCAAAATAAAGAAGAAAAAATAGGGCTGGGGGCCTGTTTCAAAATAAAGAAGAAAAAATAGGGCTGGGGGTGTAGCCTGGAGGTAGAATGCCCCTGGGTTCAATCCCCAGTACCGCAAAAAAAAAAAAAAAACA
>PVJS01024789.1:0-28385 GCA_004027185.1 Glis glis
GTATTTGAGAGGAACGTAACCTTGGTAGTGTTGCAGCATTTGCAACAGCAGATGGCACTCTGATCCTAATTGTTTTCCTGCCTTCCCTGTCGTCCAGCAGTCTATTCAGTGGTAACTGTAAGGGGGACACTGCACAAATCCTCCGAGGTGTACCCAAGTGAAAATGTGTGGTAACACAAAAGTCACTCAAACTATTTTACGAAGATTGGCATTTACATGGGTACAGTCTTTTTTTTTTTTTGCGGTACCGGGGATTGAACGCAGAGGCATTCTACCTCCGTGCTACGCCCCCGGCCCTATTTTTTATGCTTTATTTTGAAACCGGGTCTCACAAGGTTGCGGAGGGCCTCACTAAGGAGAGAGAGAGACAGAAAGAGACAGAGAGAGAGAGAGACAGAGCGAGAGCTGAGGCTGGCCGCGAACCTGGATCCTCCGGTCTCCGCCTCCCAAAGTACTGGGATTACAAGCGTGCGCCACCACGCCCGGCTTTTACATGGGTACAGTACGCAGTCCGGGTAACCAGAATGCCTGGAACCAACTGGGACTCCTTGAGAACTGCTATACAGAAGGATTCACTAAATAGACTGCTTGGAATGGAACAGAAGGGACAGAAGGCAGCAAGAAGCAGACGTTCCAGGTAGAAGTGGCCTCCAGAAAGGTTTCTTGGAAATCAAGGAAGTGTGTATGAGGAATATGAAGCACTTTGAATCTCCTTTGAGGAAGCATCTGAGACTGGCTTCAAGTCAATAGCTAAGCTTCATCTAACAAGAAGTGGGGAAGGGGCAAGAGGAACACCCGCTTCACAAAAATAAACTACGGCCTGCCAAAGTTACACCTTGCATTCAATTTTTGCTTTTGGTTATCAGAAAATAAAATTCAAATCAGCCAAAAGAGCCAACATTTTTCATTTTAGGTTTTAAAGAACTGTAAGTACTCATGTTTATATTTTACATTCTGTAACTCAGGAGCTGGTTCTACTGGTACTAGTCAAATGTAAATGCTGAGTTTTCTACCTAAAGGAAGAACTCTGAACTCTATCTCCAGTACCTCCAAACGACTTTAATTTGCTAATTTTCTGGCTGCCTCCTACAAATTTTGTGTGTGATTTATTTATTTTACCTAAGCTTAGAATAACAGAAAGGTCATAGGGAAAGAAATGTGTCTGTGGTTGGAATTTAGCTTGTACTTATTTTTAGAGCATTTGAGGCAATAGAGGAGTCTTAATTGGCATTGTTCTTTCTAATGCAAATTCAAAGTTAAGCAGGAAGAAGGTGTTTTAAATAATTCAGCAGAAACTGCACCAAATGAACAGTTAGTGGAATCTCTTTAAGGTCTCAAGTATAGTGAAGCATTAATGGGAACTGTGTTGCTTAATCTACAGAAAGTGATTTCCACACACCATATGTTACCAGGACTATCATTAAATTCGTAATTTATTATAAGGATGAGTTTAAAGGGCTGTGCTGAGGCCCCAGGTTCTGGAACCATGGGCTAGGTCAGCACTTTTTTTGTGGTTTTAAGCAGTGATGTGCCTTGTGTAAGAAAAAAATATGAAGTTCATTAATTCTTGAAGTGCCTTAAACACAGAAATTCTGGCTTTTTTTTTTTCTAGAAGAGGGAAAAAACATCCCTAAACAAATAGATTGCATATGTGATTGTCTCCTCAAGAGTGATAACCATCTCCCTTTGAATTTGTGTGTGTGTTTGGTTGGTTGGTTGGTTGTTTGGTTGGTTGGTTAGTTGGTTTTTGGAGATGAGGGTCCCACTATGTTGCCCAGGCTGGTCTTGAACTTGTGGGCCCAAGTGATCCTCCTGACTCCAGGCTTGTGCCAACATGCACAGCTATCTTTGAATTTGAATGGATGCTCCCAGCTAGCTGTCATTACAGGGTTTTTAAGTTGGCTTTGAAGTTGGGTTTCATGTGGATCTAGTTCTGACCAAGAGAACCACACTGCAAGATGACTAAGTGAAGTGCAGAGTATGGAAAAAAGGAGTAGAGGAAATGCACCTGACCTGCCTGGGATCAACCCCAACCTAAGCCGTGGCAGCCATTGTTCTCCCGCTCAGTCAGTCATTTTGAGTAGGTCACTGCTGCTGCCATGGTCCTGTGGAGCTGCTGGCCTTGGTCACTGCAGATAGTCTAAGTTCCAGAGAGCCTCACAAAGTTTCTGAGGCTGACCACAAACCTAAGATCCTGTTTCAGCCTCTTAAGTACTTGGATTACAAGTGTGTGCCACCACACCCAGCTGCCACATTCTTTAAAAATGTCAGTGTGCAGGTATGGTGGCACACTCTTGTAATCCTAGTATTTGGGAGGCTGAGACAGGAGGATCATGGTCAGCCTCAGTAACTTAGTGAGATCCTGTTTCAAAATAAAAAATAAAAAATAAAAAAAAAAGGTCTGGGGGGTGTAGATCAGTGGTAGAATGCCCCTGGGTGGTTCAATGCCCAGTACAAAAGAAAGAAAGGCGGGAGGGAGGGAGGGAAAGAAAGAGAAAATGCATGTCTTGCTTAAGTAAGTTTATGTGACTGGAAGTGTGCTGAATTAAGTGAGATAGGGAGTAAAAGATTAATCTCAGAAGATAGGGGGAAAGCCTTGGACACCCAGGACTTGGGTCTTTAAGAAGAGATCTGGAACTGAAGCCACACACATACTCTTTCTCAGTCCCAGTAGTTTATTATATATTTGCCAAAGCAGTTGCAACTTAAAGTTTTTATTTCCAACCACAACCCATGAAAAGAATCGTATGGCTCCTAAAATATTCATGTGCTGCTGCCTGCTCGTGTTCACATTTGAGGGTTTGCCTTCAGCTATACCTAGCGTAAGAGAAATCACACTAAAAATAACTGGCATAAAGCCATCAGTTTGCTCATTTGCTCTCTTTCTCTGTAAGACAATAAAGAAATTAAATGATGTCTCATTTGGTTTTATACATTTCCATACTTAAATGTTTGGATACTCTCCTGCTAAGTAAATTGGGCCTAATCAGTCAGACTAGTAGTGGGTGAATACCTACAGTTCTTAAATGTATTAATTTGTTCTGGCTGTGGATTACTAGCAATTTTTTTTACTACATCAATAATATATTGTTGAATGAATAAATCAGGTTAACATAGCTATATGCCATTGCAAAAATGTTACATAAATGATACTAATACTTTTCTAAATATATATAATATAATGTGCATGCATGTAAAAAACCACTAGGTCACCATCCTCTAAGTTCAAATTAAGTCCTATTAACATTTAATATCCAAAATAAGAGCCTTGGGCTCTTCTTCTGCTTGATTATCCAGTCTTGTTACAAAGACTTTTAAGGGTCTTTTATTTTAAGAGTCAAAATATTTTAAGAGCCTCAGGAATACTCACTTGCATATGAATATTAGTGTCAGCCCAACCTCTCCATTAATGTGTAACCCTCATCTAAATTTCTGGTAACTGAGATTACTTCACACAACACAAGAACTATATTTTAAAAAGTTGTTCCAATTTAAATACTCACTCCTATAAACTGCAGCATATGGCTTTCTCGTTTTGTCCAGGCAGCAGCAGTTCAAAAGTAAGAACAAAATTGTTCCCTCTCTCTGTTCCACAATGCCTAAGATGTCCCAAGCAAAGCAGTTTGATGATGTCTGTGTATACAATTCGTAACACACACACACACACACACACACACACACACACACACACACACTTTCTCCAGGCTATATGCACATTGGAATACCTCTGGCGACTGCGCAGAGGCATCCAGCAAAGCCTCATCTACCTTCTTCCTTCATTCTCACAACTGTGAATAAAACACATTCTTCTATAAGAATAAGTTCTCAGCATAATGGACTCAAATTGGACAGAGAGGATAAAAAAAAACCCTATCTCCCTTATCACCCAACCCATGGCCAATACTGTTTCATTGACACTAAACTGAATTATGAGATTTTAAGTCCAAATGGCCAACTGTGTTCAGACAAAAAAAATCAATATAAAGATTTAAATAACAAAACTAAGAACACGAGTCTTTCTACTTCTAGCTAACAATCATCTATTATGTATTATCTTTAAGATAGAATAATACACTTCTTTTTCAAGCACATCTGAAACATTTACACAAATGCACAATAAATTCCAAAAATCAAATAATATAATATTACCTAATCATATGCAATGAATAAGAAATCAATAACAAGAAAAGAAAAATCTAAATGTATATGTCTGGAAAATTAAATCACTACTTAGAAAGAAACATACTTTAAATAAACATATTTATCAGAAAGCAAGAAAGATTTAATGCTGGCGAGGATGTGTGAGAAGACAGGAACCATTATACACTGTTGGTGAGATTGTGAACTGTACAACCACTATGGAGGGCAGTATGGGGGTTCCTCAAAAGACTAAGAATGGAACCACCACATGGTCTAGGGATACCACTCCTCAGTATCTTTCCAAAAGAATTAAAGTCAGAATACTATAGTGATACATGCATGTGTCTATTGACAGATGAATGCATAAAGAAAATGTGGTGTATATATACATAATAGAATTTTACTCAGCTACATAGAACAAAATGATGTCCCTTGTAGGAAAATGGATGGAACTAGAGAATATGCTGAGTGAGACCAGCCAGTCTCAAAAAGTCAAAGGTCATATGTTTCCCCCTCATATGTGGAAGCTACAGCAAAAATAGGAAATACAAGGAACTTTAGATGAATGAGGAGAGCGACCAATAGAATAGTGGAAGGGATTGGGAGAAAGGAGGAGGGGAGGGAAAAAAGAAGAATTGATAAAGGAAACAGTTCAAATAATGCTATGTCCATATATCAATCTCACTAGCATGTATGGGGAGGGAGGAGTGAGATGGGGTCTGGAAGGAAATACACCGAGTCCTGTGTGCACTTATATTTATATCAACTTGAATATCACTATGATGTATAACTACAATGCACCAATAAAAGTATAATTTTTAAAAAATAAAGCAAATATAAGACCTCTATGTAGAAAAACATAAAACTTTTAGAGGGCATTTTAGAAAGAGCTGAATAAATCGATTTCTGGAATTTTCCATTTAATATTTTCAGACCAGTGTTGACTGAAATTACAATAAGTAAAACTACAGATAAGGGGGGAACTACTGTTACTTACAAACATTTTTTTTTCGCAGTAATGGGGATTGAACCCAGGGGCATTTTACCTCTGTGCTACACCCCCAGCCCTATTTTTTATTCTTTATTTTGAAACACGGTCTCAATAAGTTGCAGAGGGCCTCACTAAGTAGCTGAAGCTGGCTGCGAACCTCCAATTCTCCTGTCTCAGCCTCCCAAGTACTGGGATTACAAGCGTGCACTACCACGCCTGGCTAGATTTTTTTTTAAAGGAAACCCAGCAGAAAAACAGGGAATGATTATGATTAAGAAATCCACATAAAGGGAAATCTGAACACTTACCAAATCACTGAAGAGATGCTCAATGTCATTGCCAGAGAAATGTGTACTAAAAGTGAGATGCAACTCTACATACATAAGTTTGTTAAAAATTACAAAGTCAGAAACTATGATATGTTGGAAAAGATGAAGGGAACGTGGTATTCTCATGTACTATTAGTGGGAACATAGCTGTCTTAGAGAGCAAGCTGCCAGTAATTGGACCAAGGATTCTTACAGGTCATACCTGAAGCCCCAGTTTTGATTCTTGCCCTGACCCAGAAGAGGACAAGCAAACGGATATTGATTGCCACAGTGCGTGTTCCAGAGGACAGTGAGCCTCTTGCTCAACTTTAGGGGAATGGATTAGAAAATGTGAATAGATTCTGTGGGGTGTTATGCAGGGGTAGGGAGCAATAGAATAAACCTGGAGCCATAAGGAAGGCTGTAAAACAGTGCTGAATGAAAAAATATATATAACAATATCATTTGTGTGAATTAAAACACATAACAGACAGAAGAGCACAGCCTTAAGTTACAAGGACACCTGAACACCTGAGGCATCCGCCAAATCCATAGAGTGGACACCTCTCAGGGAGGAAGGAATGGATGTGGGATCATGGCTGAAGAGGGAGAATGAAATAAAAACAAAATGAAATGAAAAGGCCTGTGCCTGGAACTTGGCTCTTGGTACCTAAAGGGAAGCAGATCCACAGAAGGGAAGAAAGGCTTGCCAGCCTGGCCTGAGATGAATCTCTGTGGTTTCACAGTAGAAATGTCTTAGGAATTTCTCAACCTCTTCAACACCTGTACAGTGAAACCCATGCTTTTTAGCAATACATTCAAAATCTTCACCATCTGCTCTCAGCAACATAGGAAGGTCCATTTGTGTCAATGATCTTGCCATCTCCCCTTCTTTTTGCTGAATTCCATCCCTACCACTGGGTAAATAGCAGTGGGCATGTTGTTGGGAGATACACCTTCTTGGAGTCTCTGACCTCTTGATTTTCCCTAAAAGGGCTGCTGTCGCCATTGTGGTCAGCTTCAAGCCCTTCCATTCTGCCATTCTGCCTCAGTCTCACACCTTATTCTCATTGAACTAAATCTCATGTTCTGATATGGGTGTTCTGAGCTAGCTCACTCCTTAAATTAAGCAGGTAGGACTTGAGCAGAGCAGCTTCCCGCCTGCAATGATCTCTCCAACTGCCCTGCTTCCACATGATTGATCTTCTCTCCATTAGAGTCAAACAAGTCCCAGGTATGCAAAACCCCACTGCAGAATTTATTTATTTGTGTGTGTGTATGTGTATGTTAGTTACTGGGAATTGAACTCAGAGGCATTCTACCTCTGAGCTACATCCTCAGTCCTTTTTATTTTTTGTTTTGAGATGGGGTCTGGCTAGGTTGCTGAGAGTCTCACTGTTATAGAATGTCCCCTAAAGAGATCATTTATTAATATTCAGGATTGATATAGTTAGGTCAGGAGAGTTGTAATCTCAGCAGTGGATGGTAGTGTGTGGCTGGAGAAGATGGATCCCAGGAGCCTTGGGGATTATACATGGTTCCTCCTCCGCACTCTCTCTCTCTCTCTTGCTTGCAGCCTCCCTGATGTGAGAGCAAAGCCTTGTGCTCTCTCTTTCTCTGCTTCCCGCCACCATGCCCTGGCCTCATATGGACTGAACTCAAAATCTCCAAACTGTGAGCAAATAAATTCTCCTTCCTCTAAGTTGTGGGGTCAGTTGTTTTAGATATAGCCATGAGAATGCTGACTAATATACTCACTAAGTTGCTGAGGCTGTCCTCAAACCTGTGATCCTCCTGTCTCAGCCTCACCAATTGTATCTTTTCATTTCTGCACAGGAAACTCATCATGAAGCTCATTCTCCCCTCCACCAACTCCTCCCAAAACTCTCTATATCAAGCTAAACTGATTGGGTCAGTCATATTACATTTATTATTTTTTTTGTGATACTGGGGATTGAATCCAGGAGCATTCTACCTCCTAGCTACACCCCCAGCCCTATTTTTTATTCTTTATTCTGAAACAGGGTCTCACTAAGTAAGTTGCGGAGGGTTTCACTAAGTAGCTGAGGCTGGCTGCGAACCTGTGATCCTCCAGTTTCAGCCTCCCAAGTACTGAGATTACAGGCATGCACCACCAAGCCTGGCTATGTCACATTTAAATAAGCCTAGGGAATATAAACATCATCAGTAAAAACAGTGCAGATGTCTGCAGATACACTTTGATAAGCCTGGCAGCTGTGGTCATTTTAACCCTCTTATGGGAATTAGAAACTTAAATTCATAAAACAATCTTCAAGCAAGAAGATTGGGTCTGCCTCTCCACAGAGAATAAAAACATCTGTGCAGTAAGGACTTATTATTAGTGAGCTTGTTAACAGATCTAATTATTTTTTGTGTAGATTTGTTGTAAGAAATTTGTTGGTACTGACTTTCAAGAATTAACCTATTTGTTATGTGATCCAACTTAATGCATTTCCCATTAAGGATTATTGAGAATGAAATCTGGAAGGAGGGAGGGAGACAGGGAAGTTTTCCTTGTCTGTTGAAAATAAGACAAATGGAGCCCAGCATTAAAACCCTTGAATAGCTTATGCAACTCTGAACCCACTTCTTTCTTGACATGAACTACAGGGTCTACATGTCAGTTTGGTCAATTAAACCATATGCTTGACTAGTGTGTTTATGTTTTTCTAACCAAGAGTTAAGAAGTTTTTTTTTTAATGGAAAAACAAAAAAAATGTTAATGAAAAGGCAATCATATATAATTCTTATCACAATTGCACTTGACACCCAGTTCCAACCAACCAATTATTGCATTTCTCTGCTGGAAGTCAGCCATAAGGAGTGGAGAATCTACAGTTTCTCAGCACTGTCCAATTCAGTGCAAGCTCAATTCAACTCCTGAAAACCCCTCTGTAAGAACACAGAATTTACAAAACACAGAGTTGTGACTGTCCACTAATTTGAGCAAATTAAAGGGTTTTTTGTTTGTTTGTTTGTTTGGTTGTTTTGTGTTTTATTTAATTTGGTTTGCACTATTGGGAATTGAACCCAGGGGCATTCTACCTCTGAACTACATCCCTAACCCTATTTTATTTATTTATTTTTATTTTGAAATAGGGTCCCACTAAGTTGCTGAGTTCTGGCCATGAACCTGCAATCTTCCTGTCTCAGCCTTCCAAGCTGAGGGATTACAGTGTATACCACCACACCTGGCACATTAAAGCCTTTTTACATTTCTACTAATAATGGCTGTACCATCAACATCCTTCCATTGCATATCTACTATATATCGGGTCCTATTTAAGGCCGTTGTATTTATGTTACACATTATAGAGCTAATTTTTTTTTTGCGGTACTGGGGATTGAATGCAGGGGCATTCTACCTCCGGGCTACACCCCCAGCCCTATTTTTTAATTCTTTATTTTGAAACAGGGTCTCACTAAGTTGCAGAGGGCCTCATTAAGTAGCTGAGGGTGGCTGAGAACCCGGATCCTCCGGTCTCAGCCTCCCAAGTACTGGGATTACAAGTGTGCACTACCACACCTGGCTATAGAGCTAATTTTTAAAATAAGGAACATGAGACCCAGAAACAGTAAGGAACTATATTGCAGTCTCACAGCAACTGAGGAGCAAAGCAGAGATGGGAATGCACTTCTTTCTGTAAGACCCGAAAGCTTAAGTTCTTCTCTTGGCGCCGCATATTCTATGCCTTTCAAGAGTGCCCCCAGGGGCCAGCACATGTTTCTGGCTGCCTTTTGAGAGTATATTAGAAAGTGCCCATTCATTTGGAGTCACAGCTGTTGAGTAAGGTGAGCGATCGATTCTGATTTGAATGAAAGATAAAGAACAGCTGTTTAGAATGAGGCTGTTTTTCTGGCATATCTTACACAGCTACCATTTGCTTCTCCTTTCACTTGTAACTGGGTTAGTACTTATATATATATATATATATATTATTTTATATATATATAAAATCAATGTGCTTTTCTTGTTTCCTTTACTGAATACAAGACTTTCCCCCAGTCCACTGGGGGCGTTCATGTGTGTTTGGTGGTGGTGGACATGGTCCCACAAAACATGTAAAGAGTTTTGGGAAATTCAAAATAAAAATTTGCGGGAAGATCTCAAGACGGGATTTTCAAAATTTAAGAAACAAGTCTAGAGACGGCAACTCAAAGAGTTCTCTTGTTTTACAAAGAAGATTCTGTCTCTCTCTGTCTCTGTCTCTGTCTCTCTGTCTCTGTCTCTCTCTCTCTCTATATATATATGTAACATATATAATATAAAATATTATATATAAAATATATCCTATTGTCTATAATAATATAATATAATTATTATATATTGTTGTATTATAATATTATTTTTTCTTCAATAGCTAGACCAAGATGCTTACTATTTTATGATAAAAGAATAGAAAAAGAATAAAGTTTAGGAAAGAAAAGCTGGCCCTTCGAAACCTAGAGGATTATAAGCAGAAAGGAGCTAGAGACACTAGGCTCTGGAGTGTTTGTTTTCTCTCTTCTTGGGCAAATTGTTGAGACAGGATGGCTATGGAAACACCCAGCTATAGTGTAGAGCACGTGATGCAGTGCATGAGAGAGGGCCTGCTTTTGTTCTGTGTGCCCTGGTGGACAGGGAGCCTGGGGCTTAACCTGGAACCAGTGAAGTGGAGTGGGACTCTTGTGCCAGGGAGCAGGATGGGGCCAATTGGAGCCCTGTGTGGTGAGGATATAGGGGTGGGGTGGACACAAAGGGGAGCTCAGTCAGCCAAGAAGCCTCTAGACCAGGAGCAACCAAGCTACGGTCTATAGGTCAGCTCCAACTTGGTGGCCTAGTTTTATAAACACCTATTCCTTTACATATTATCTATGGCTGCTTTTGAGCTGCAGAGTCAGGTAGTTGCATCAGAGACCAGATAATCCATAATACCTGAAATATTTCAGGAGTTCAGCTAACAAAAGGTAACCAACCCACAGGAGGAAAATCCAGGGAAATAAATGTCCTGGCTTCACTCTCTTTCTATACTTCAATCCTCCTGCTAGTTTTTTTAAAAAATACTTTTATTGGTGCATTATAGTCTCACATCATAATGTGAATCAGTGATAGTGACGTATGTGCACACAGCACTTGGCGGGCTTCCCCCAGCTCCTTCCCCATACACAGTACTGAGATTGACATTGGTATTCTCATATATGTACATAATGTCAATGGAAATGATTCCTTCATTGATTCTCACTCTCCACGCCCCCCTTTCCCCTAGACCACCTCCCTGGCTCCACTGAAGTTTCTCCTCCATTATCCGAAGTCCCTCTGGTATCCCAATTACTCCCTATCTTCCCATATGAGAGAAAACATAAGACCCTTCACTTTCTGTGACTGGCTAATCTCAATTAGCATAATGTTCTCCATGTCCATCCATTTTCCCGCAAATGACATTATTTTGTTCCTCTTAATTGCTGAGTAGAATTCCATTGTGTGTATCCCATAATTTTGTAATCCATTCATCTGTTGATGGACACCTAGGTTGGTTCCATAATTTGGCTATTGTGAATTGTGCTGATAGTCCACCGCTGGGCTTGAGTTTATAGCCTTCCAAGCCTGCAGCACAGTTGGCAGAATTATTTTACCCCACAGACACCATGGCTGGTGTTCCTGCGGTGATTGCTGGAGACCCTGCAGGGGTGCAGCAAACTGCCAACTCTCTAGGTCCTTCCCACCCAAATGTCCCTAGGGGCTGTCTGCTAATTCATGTTTCTGTTGTGTCGACTGTAGCCCTGCTCCAACCTCCGCAGGGGTGATTTGCAAACTCACAGACCCTGCAGTTCTGTCAAGTTGCCACACAAGTTCCTGTAGCCACATAGGGCAGGCTCCTGCTAGAATGGTTTGTTAACTCAATGAGCGCTTCTCGGGTCCCTGCAGCCACATGATTTCACTGTATGGTCTGACTGGGTGGTCTGGGGAGTCAAGTCTTGGGTTATTCAAGCGTGGAGAGAAGAGTGCGATTGCTTTTGATGATAGTTTTCTACAGTCACTGGCTCAACAAGATTCTGCTGCTTCTTTGCTGGAGTTGGTCTCCGAGACCCACTGGTCCCGGCAGCTGGCAGCCCCACGCAGGCTCTGCAAGATGGTGCCGCTCACCAGATGAGACGCGGAGAGCTTTTTTTTTCAGTTCTTTGCTCTCTGTGCTGCATCCAATTCCACTGCATTTTGACTTTTTTTTTTTTTTTGCAGTACTGGGGATCGAACCCAGGGGCATTCTACCTCTGAGCTCCACCCCCAGTCCTATTTTTTATTCTTTATTTTCAAACAGGGTCTCACTAAGTTGCGGAAGGCCTCACTAAGTAGCTGGGGCTAGCCGGGAACCCACGGTCCTCCTGTCTCAGCCTCCCAAATACTGGGATTACAAGCGTGCACCACCACGCCCGGCTGCATTTTGACTTTCTTCTGTTGAATTCTGACTGCTTGTCTTTTCTTGCCAAGAAGCAGTTTTCCCACTGGTTGAGTTCCGAGTCTCGGAGCAACCAAACTGCATGGTCTCCCTCTATTCTGCCATCTTTTTTTTTTTTTTTTGCGGTACCAGGGATTGAACCCAGGGGCGTTTTACCTCCGAGCTACACCCCCGGCCCTATTTTTTATACTTTATTTTGAAACTGGGTCTCACGAAGTTGCAGAGGGCCTCACTAAGTAGAGAGAGAGAGAGACAGGGAAAGAGAGAGAGAGAGAGAGCGAGCTGAGGCTGGCCGCGAACCCGGATCCTCCGGTCTCCGCGTCCCAAAGTACTGGGATTACAAGCGAGCGCCACCACGCCTGGCTATTCTGCCATCTTTAATCTCGCACCTCCTGCTAGCTTTTTCTATTAGCTGAATCCAGAGGACATGGAAGCCCTACACTGAATTTGAAGTATGCCTGGCACATGGAGGGCACTCAAGTATTTTTTGAATGAATAAAAAGATGAAAAAATTTTACTACTGATCAAATAATAAGAACTTTCTTGGAATTCTTGCCAAGTACAATATCCAATCAACCATCAGTCCCAGAAGGGAAGTTCTAGATAGACCTCTCTTGCCCACATAGAATATGGAGCTCCATAGCTGAAAATGTTGTCAAAGATGGGCTTTGGATTTGTGATTGTATTAGTCTTCTATTAATGCATAACAAATTATCACAAACTTAATCACTTAAAACAACAAAAGCTCCTAGTGTCTACCCTCAGGTCCCAGCTACCTGGCCCCCTCCATAGGCTCTCTCATACTTCTAATCACTTGTGTCTACCCACATGATCTCATTTTTCATTAACTAAAAGTTACTTGATTTGCACAGGTTAAGCACCTCAAGTGCAAAAATCCAAAACTTTCTGAGTGCTAAGAGAAATTCTACAAGTGAAAAAGTACATACCTGACCACCTGTGTCGGGCCACAGTCAAATGCAAGTGTGCTAAAAAATGTTGTATAGCGGGCGTGGTGGCGCACGCTTGTAATCCCAGTACTTGAGAGGCTGAGACCGGAGGATCCGGTTTGTGGCCAGCCTCAGCTACTTAGTGAGGCCCTCCGCGACTTCATGAGACATGGTTTTAAAATAAAGTATAAAAAATAGGGTCAGGGGTGTAGCGCAGAGGTAGAATGCCCCTGGGTTCAATCCCTGGTACCTCAAAAAAAATGTTGTATAAAATCACCTTCTGGCTATCTGTATAACGTGTATATGATACATTGAATTTTGTGTTTAGGCTTATGAGTATATATATATATATATATATATATAGAGAGAGAGAGAGAGAGAGATGATAGATAGATAGGTAGGTAGATAGATAGATAGATAGATAGATAGATATGCAAATATTATCCCAATATCTGAAATCTGAAACACTTCTGGTTTAAGCTTTTTGGATAAGGGGTGCACAGCCTGCAACCTGATATGTGATACCCCATCTTATTCACGGGTCCTGCCTGCGCACAAAGGGAAGCATATACAGGGCACGTGGTCCTAGGGGTGAATCTTGACTACCAGTGACGCAAGTTCCAGTGCTCTTCAAAACTCTTGGATTATTTTAAAAATAAACAGTCTGGAGCCAGGCGTAGTGGTGCACACTTGTAATCCCAGTACTTGGGAGGCTGAGAAATGAGGATCACAGGTTCATGGCCAGCCTCAGCCTCCGCAACTTACTGAGACACTGTTTCAAAATAAGGAATAAAAAATAGGGCTGGGGGTGTAGCTCGGAGGTAGAATGCCCCTGGGTTCAATCCCCAGTGCCAAAAAAATAAAAATAAATAGTCTGTTTACATTTGTCACCCTGACCCAAAATAAACCCTATGATTTTGTTTTTGTTTTAAATTCAGGAAGATTACCAGACCATGTGTAATTTCAGAGATGAATGTTGAGAAGGCGGGGCATCGCTGCTTGCATTTTCCAGCCATTTCTGATGAGGGTGTGTGGTAGAGCTGATGTCATTTCTAAGACAAGAAAGAGGATGATTGCTTTAGATTGTGGAAATGGGATTATTTAAAGCACCAACTGCTTTATACATTCTGATCCTGTTTCTTCACATATTTAGCCACATTTTCTTGGCTTCAAAATTTCACAAGCATGGTAGCCAGAAGTTTATAATTGTAGACAAAATCATGTAGAGTGAAAACAACGTCAGGCCTTTTGCAAATAAGCAATCCAATCAAGATAGCATTTAACTAACTCCAGAAAGCTATTTCCTATGCTTCCCTGAATGATGTCTGTGAGACAGAAGCACTTATGCAAATGGCCACATCAGACTATTTTTTTTAAGATTTTGTCATTTAAAAATGAAGTAAGCTGGGTGTGGTGGCACACACTTGTAATCCCAGTACATGGGAGGCTGAGACAGGAGGATAACAAGTTCACGGCCAGCCTCAGTTACTTAGTGAGGCCCTCCGCAATTTAGTGAGACCCTGTTTCAAAATAAAGAATATAAAATAGGGCTGGGGGTGGAGCTTGGAGGTAGAATGCCCCTGGGTTCGATCCCCAATACCACATACACAAAAAAAGAAGTAAGCTGGGTGTGGTGGTACACACCTATAATCCTAATATTTGGGAGTCTCAGAGAGGAGGATTTCAAGTTCGAGGCCATCCCCAGCAATTAAGCAAGATCCTGTTTTAATATAAAAAATAAAATGACACTGGGGGTATAGCTCAGAGGCAAAATGCCCCACTAGAAAAAAAACAAAACAGTACTGGGTTCAATTCACAGTACAAAAAAAAAAAAAGAAGTAAAATTCCTATTAAGAGTAGTTAAGACTCAGGAATTTAACTTCAAAACTTTACCGGCCGGGTGTGGTGGCGCACGCTTGTAATCCCAGTACTTTGGGAGGCGGAGACCGGAGGATCCGGGTTCGCGGCCAGCCTCAGCTCTCTCTCTCTCTCTCTCTCTCTCTCTCTCTCTCTCTACTTAGTGAGGCCCTCCGCAACTTTGTGAGACCCGGTTTCAAAATAAAGTATAAAAAATAGGGCCGGGGGTGTAGTGCGGAGGTAGAACGCCCCTGGGTTCAATCCCCGGTACCGCAAAAAAAAAAAAAACCTATACCATCTTTTTATTTTTTAATTTAATTTAATTTTTTGTGGTACTGGAGATTGAACCCAGGGGCATTCTACTTCCGAGCTATACCCCCAGCCCTATCTTTTATTCTTTATTGTGAAACAGGGTCTCACTAAGTTTCTGAGGGCTTCACTAAATAGCTGAGGCTGGTCCCGAACCTGCAATCCACCTCTGTCAGCCTCCCAAATATTGGGTTTACAAGCGTACACCACCATGCCCAGCTGTTTTTGTTTTATTTTATTAGTACATTGTAATTATATATCACAGTGAGGTTCAATATGTTAAAAACATACATACAAATGAACTTTACCATCTTTTTGTCTTCATAATCGACATAAATCCCATACAAAGTGAAACCATATTCAGTTGCTGAACGTGTGTGTGTGTGTGTGTGTGTGTGTGTGTTACTGGGTTTGAACTCAGGGGCATTCTACCTCTGAGCTATACCATCAGGCCTATTTTATTTTTATTTTGAAATAAGATCTCACTAAATTGCTGAGGGCCTAAGTTGCTGAGGCTGGCTTTGAACCTGCGATCCTCCTGTCTCAGTCTCCCAAATATTGGTATTACAAGCATGTACCACAAAGCCCAGCTTTAATTGCAGACTTTTTTGGTCTCGAAAGAGGAATGTATCAATCATACTATTTTCTGTAAAAACGTGGCACATTTTCTTTGGGTTTTGTTTGAATTTTTCTGAGAAAAGGTTAGGTATTTCAATATGCACTTGATGTTTTTTTCCAGAATGTTTGCTGTACTATTGAGACCCAGGGAAGGAAGCAGAGAGGCTGTGCAATGGTTTTGACAGTGCCCATTGAAGCTGCTGTATGGGCCTGGACCACAGTTTGATCAGTGTATGAGGCAAGGGAAGGAAATTGCATGAATTATTTTATGAACAACTCCCCTATGTATCTAATCTCTCACTAACCCCATTCCCTGAAGTTTGAAGCATGGAATTCAGCAGAGAGGACAGAATAGAGCAGGGAAAAAGGCTCTGTGGAAAATCATTCAGAAATAGTTTTTACCTCATTAGAAATGGAATAAAATCTTCAAATACAGAACTGGAGACTATTTCATCTGGTTCTACCTTTTCTCATGTCCTAAATACAATCATGTCTACCTACTGAGTCAAAAGAGTTATCATCATAACACAGGGCTTCTACTGGCCATGAGGGTTAGCGAATATTTTAGGGAGGCATAGACAACAAAGGTAGGTGACGTTTAGGAAAGAGATTCAGAGAACTTTCCTTATAGTATAGACAATGTGCATTGTAAGAAGTTTGAGTTATTATGAAAAATGATTCACAGGCCCATGAAGGAGATAGAAATTGCATTATAAACTGTGAGTGGTGGCACACACTTGTAATCCCAATACTTGGGAGGCCACAGGTTCACAGCCAGCCTCAGCAACTTAGACCCTGTTTCAAAATAAAAAATAAAAAATAGGGCTGGAGTGTAGCTCAGAGGTAGAATGCCCCAGGGTTCAATCCCCAGTACCACAAGAAAAAAAAAAAAGAAATTGCATTATAAGACTTTGGGGATTTTTATCTTAGTCCTAGAGTGTTTCTTGAAAGTAGGTCAAAGAGGGCAGTCTCTTTTAAAATTTTATTGTAAAATTTTAAAAAATGTGAGATAGTGAGATCCACAGTGATACATTCATACATGCATGTAACATTATTTGGTCTGTTTCCTTCCCTATACCTCCTCTTTCCCTCTGTTTCCCTCCCTCAATCCCCTTTCACTACTCCATTGGTCTCTCTCCTATCTTTCGTGAGATCTCTTTTCTTTTCCTTTTTTTTTTTTTAGAGAGAGCAGATTCTTCCAGTCTCTGACATCCCTTTGCTCTTACCCATACCATCAAGTTTTTAGTTAGTATTCCATTTGTTTCCAAGTTATAGAAAACCTCTTATGTGTCTTAACTAGTGAGCTTGTCTATCCAGGGCTAACTGGTCCATAATGCAAGCAACACTTGATCAAAAGAGCCATCAAGGACTCACATTCCCACTCATATCCTTCTAATATTACTTTTGTGTCCACAGCCATCATGTCTATCATCCTCCATCAGCAGAAACCCTGCTCTGAAGTGTTAGCATAGCTACTTCACACAAGAAGAAAAAGAAGTACAATGATCAGCGTCATTTCAATGGGGAAAACAATCATTTTCCTGGGGGTGTCACCCAGTTCACTTTCTCTTGCATCTCATTAGACAACTGGAGCTCATGGTTACCCCTAAATTCAAGAAAGTAATTTTTTAAAAAACTGGCACATTCAAAATAAGATTCCATTAATATAAGTCAGTGGTCAGCAAACTTGTTCTGTAAAAGGCCAGATGGAAAGTATGGTTTGCAGGTTCAAAGTCAGCTTCAGAAACTTAGCGGGATCCTGTTTAAAAAAAAAGAAAATAGGCCTGGAGGTGTGGCTTGGAGGTAGAATGACCCTAGGTTCAACAGAGGGTTATTAAGGCAAATTAATTAATTCATTAATTAGTGAAAAAGAAAGTATATTAGGCTTTGCAAGTCATAAAGTGTCACAACTACTCAATTCTGCCCTAGTGGCATGAAAGTGGCCATAGGCAATACACAACGAGGTCATGTTCCAATAAAACGTATACAAACAGATAGCAGGCTAGATTGAGTTAGCCTCTGGACTGTAGCTTGTCCACCTTGATATAGGAGAAGGACATTAATGCCCACTCATTGGGTTTTAAGAATCACTCTCCACACCCCCTTCCAACCCTGCATTGTAATTCTTGAATGCACCAAGAGAAAATGAATCAGCAAGCCTGGCTTTCTCTGTTTGGAAGGGGTCTGGTTTCTGGGCTGTCATAGGCTTGGTTTCTAATCTTTTCCTGACCTATGCATCAATGATTCTATGCAAAGTGAAGCTCGGCTCCTCTGGTATCTTAGTCAAGTCATTTACTCAAGTGCAGGAGGGCCCCCCCGCAGTGCCTTCATCTAGAAGTTACAAGCAAAAGTGAAGAAGTGGCTGTCACAGATGATGAATGGCTGCCCTCTGAAGTTTTTGATTTAGATCCTAAATGACAAGACTGGACCAACTGAGGAAACTTGGCAATTTTCTCTGCCGCAGAGCAGCCACCTGGTGAATATCACATTGCAACCACCAGCCCTTGGCAGAGGTTGCAACAGCAACTATAATTATAAAGAGCAGGGAGGAGACTCAAAGACCTCTTCTGAGTGGCAAAAATTCTGAAAATCAAGATAATTACAACACTAGCTCATCCTCATTCTCATGGCTATTTATAGATGAGGAGATGCTGATGTGCTGAGAGCTTTTTCTTTTTCCCCCTTTTCTATTTGCATTAAATCCTGTGTGGCTCCTCTCTGAAATGTGTGCATATGCTGAGTCCATGTGCGATGGCACCACTGGCGCTTGTCATAAGAATTGAATCCCTTTCAAGCTTATTTACAGCTCAGCACTTGTCATACAGCTCCCCTGAGCTTCATGGCTGGTTGGTCCCCCACCCCCAGCTCTGCAGAAGATTTAATTTCTTTTTTGTTTATGTGTGTACTTTCCCTTGCAGGTGCAGGATAGAAAAAATTGCTGTACCCAGATGTTTTGAAGCAGCAGTGGCATACATACAACTCAGATTAAATAAAAAATTACATAAGATAAAGCAGGCACTTCAAGTACCATATCCTGTAGGGTGTTTAATAAACCCATCATGCTTTCTTGACAATAATACTCTTGAATATAACTTTAGGAACAGAGGAATACATTAAGGCATTGCCAGTTCAATTCATTTATAAATGACTTTACAATGAGATTTTACCCCATTTTCAATTTAGAAAATATCTTCCCAGAACAGAACAGTCTGGGAATTGGGAGGAAACAACGCCTATCAAGCTGTCTCAGTTCATTACTGGATTAGTTAGACCTCGGGGATCTGAGGCCAGATTTCACCTTAGTTTTGGAACGCAGCAAACATAACCCAAGCACATACAGCCCTCTTGCTGCTCGTTGAGATCTGTACTCATATGGAAAAGCCCAGCCTGAATCACAGATGGATAATGCTTCTGTGGACCCACAGTTTGGGTTTTCATTTACCCAATGCAATGGTTAACCTGCTTGGAACACAGCAACTGTCAAATAAAGGCAGAGGCGTTTAGCTCAGGAGAAGAGAATGATGCTTACAATTCTCAAGACTCCACAACACCAGCCTGCAATAATTGTGGCAACCAGTGGCTTTCGATATTCCCTCATGGCCAAAGCCTAAATTGCAAGGCTTGTCATGAAGGTCTATACAATGCACCCTCCCCTGCTTTGTGACATCATCCCCTTGAGGGCCCTGGAAGCACAGTACTGTATGAAGTTTCCCTAGAAGGTGCAGAAGAGTTCCCAGCTGACCTGCTTAAGATGTTGGCTTAAAAGAAAACATCTCTCTCCCTCTGCTCATGAAGCTAACGACCCTCAATAGAACTAGGGAAAGAGTACCTTGGGCTCCTGCTGTTTTGTTTGGAAGGAAGGGATTGTACAGAAGAGAGAGAGAGAGAGAGAGAGAGAGAGAGAGCACGAGCACACTGGGTGTGGTGGCACACACCTGTAATCCACTTGGGAGGCTGAGACAGGAGGATTGCAGGTTCAGGGACAGTCTCAGCAACCTAGTGAGACCCTGTTTCAAAAACAAAAAAAATATACATATATATTTTTTTGCGGTACTGGGGATTGAACCCAGGGGCATTCTACCTCTGAGCCCCACCCCAGCCCTATTTTTTATTCTTTATTTTGAAACAGGGTCTCACTAAGTTGCGGAGGGCTTCACTAAGTAGCTGAGGCTGGCCGCGAACCTGCGATCCTCCGGTCTCAGCTTCCCAAGTACTGGGATTACAAGCATGTGCCGCCATGCCCGGCACAAAAAATAATTTTAAAAAGGACTGAGGTGTAGCTCAGAGGTAGAATGTGACTGGGTTTAATCCCCAGTACCCCCCCACACACACACACAAATGTGAATATATATATATATATATATATATATATATATATTCTCTCTCTCTCTCTCTCTCTATATATATATATATAGAGAGAGAGAGAGAGAGAGAAATACACTTACATTTTAATTTGAGTGCCAGTCCTAGATCCCCAGTTGAAAAGCTTTTATTATCAGTTCTTGGCCCAGCATTCTATATCTGCAAGATAAGAGTTTAGGGTCACCTCTAACTTCTGCCTCCTGACACTGCCACCAGAGATCATAAAACGTTCAGACTCTGCACTGAAAGGTAAATGGCCCGTCTTTAGCTATTAGCAATGCACATTTTTGCTTGTACCGAAAGACTTAAATTCCCCTAGCTATACCAATAATATTAAACACTCACTTCATCTCAATATCTTCTAGAACATCACTTTGGACATGAGGAATATATTAGAAATCTGTCTCCTGTCATGGGCTGTGTGAGGTGCTATCAGTCAAGAATGGTAGGATCTAGGAAGCATCTTGGGTTTCATAGATTGTCATAGTGATATTTCTGCTTGTAGGTTATTGATCAGCCTGGGCAACAAAACCATCATGTAATTTAAAGCCCTGTATATATTGTTCAAAGCATCCTGCTGTTAAATATCAATTATTCCCAAGATAGGAAGCTATGAATTCAAGCTATAGTGGGATTTTGAATGAAGTCTTGTGTCATTGCTTTTCTAATGTTAGTTATTTACTACATCTTTAGTAAATACTAATATAAATATTTTAAACATGTGCACCTTGTACATTGAAGTCCCAGACAAGCACAATAATCTACCACCAGAATGAAAGATTTACAGTCTTGGCCGCACGAGCCAATCAGATGGTAGAGGTTAGAGGTGCCAGATTCTCACTCTCAGTGGCGTGTGAACCCAGATGACAACTTCAGACCAAAGAGCCTCTGCTCTCCTCTTCCTAAAACATCTGCAAATCACACACACACACACACACACACACACACACACACACACACACACGCTTGTTAGATCCAAAATTAATCTGTGTAAAACTGAATAATTCTGTAAGAGTCAGAAGTATCGTTGAGAAGTAGCACAGTGAAGCCGTGGGATTTTATATGTTTATCAGATTCATTTGCTCCTGGAGCAAAACAGTGAGGAAAGGAGACAGGAGACTGAGGGTTTCCACTCTTGGGAGGGATGACACAGAAAGGGAGGGACAGTCTATAAGCCTTTCAAAATCTTATTGTAAAAAAACTCTTTTATTTTTTTCTTTTATTTTTTGTTGATACCGGGTATTGAACCCAGGGGCATTCTACCTCTGAGCTACACCCCCAGCCCTATTTTTTATTCTTTATTTTGAAGCAGGGTCTCACTAAGTTGCAAAGGGCCTCACTAAGTAACTGAGGCTGGCTGCAAACCTGGATCCTCTGGTCTCAGCCTCCCAAGTACTGGGATTACAAGCATGCGCCACCACGCCTGGCTTGGCAGACTCTTTTAGATCAGATAATAAAAGAAGCTGAGCTACTTCTACTAGTGGCGCACACCTGTAATCACAGTACTTGGGAGGCTGAGACAGGAGGATCGCAGGTTTGAGGCCAGCCTCAGTAATATAGTGAGGCCCTCAGCAACTTAGTGAGACCCTGTATCAAAATAAAAAATAAAAAATAAAATAGGACTGGGGGTGTAGCTTGGAGGTAAAACACCCCTGGGTTTTACTAGCACCAAAAACAAAACAAAACAAAAACAAACAAAGCTGGAAAGGAGACAGGAGACTGAGGGTTTCTACTCTTGGTAGGCATGAAGCAAAAAAGGGAGGGACAGTCTATATGCCCTTCAAAATCTTATAAAAATGGCTGGACTAGGAGACAACAGGTAGAAGGGGAGCCAAGGCCAACTGGGCAACCCTGTTATCTCTGAACCCACAAGCTGGGAGGGTGCACAGCTTTCCATACTGTTAGTTGTTTCCTTATTCGTACTACAATAAGAATCTGCCTTTCCATACTGTCCCTTTACAGAACTCTCCATACAATTCTGTCCCTTTGCAACTCGGCTCAGGTTCTTTGCTCTCTTTGGAAAGTTCTCTGCTGCCCTCTCCATTGGAAAAGTCCTGTCCATCTTTTAAAACTGAACTCATAAATGTCCTCTATTGTGACCCCTCTTGGGCAGATCAATCAGTCTCTCCCTGTGTTTCCCATATATGTCCTACTCATTTTTGCCTTGTATTGGGATTAAGTGTTGTCCTCACCTTGAGATTGAACCTCCACAGAGCACTGATGGCATTCAACCATCTACAATCTCAGTGTTAAGCTGCTGTAGGTGCTTGATATGTGTTCTATTAACAAATTAATAAATAAGTGGGGTAGTGCAATGTTTAAGGGAGGAAGAAGAGTATGAGGAATTATTAGGTGAAAAAGTACTAAATGAGGTACTAATAATCCAAACTCTAGCTATTTTCTTGCAATGGCTCATTTTTTACTTCCAAACATTTGATTCTCAATACTTCCTTTTCCATATCAGAGGTGTAACCCACACAAGTGTCAAAGGCCTTGGGAAAGCTCTTGGGACCCTGACAATCTGAAGATAAGCTTCAGTGAAGCAACAACGTTGCCTGCTCACGTCATTTCTTTTTGCATTTAGTAGAGCACTTACCTCTCAAAACCCGGCTGTGGCTTGATCTTACATCTCCTTCATACTCGCCTCACCACCTGTTAACCACAACACTGAGGCTGCTTGGTCCTGGCTTCTTCTTGCTCTCTGACTGTTACTACAATGGTCTAACTGTGACTCTGCAGCTGCTACGCTGGCAGTCATTCCAACTTCCCATGCACACAGGTCTCGATACAGCAGGTGCCTCCCTCAGCCTTATCATGACTCCACTGCAGTGACCTGAGTCGGTCACCCTCCCTGCACTGAAGCTCTGTGAGGCAAGGACCATGTACTGCTCATTTCTGTTTCTCTCACACTTACCAGTGCCAGGCTTGGGGGGGGGGGAATGAATAAAGAATGTATGAATGACTACATCAGTGAAGGAAATATACTCAAAATTATGTGTTGGAACTATAAATAAGCTAAATAAATAAGTAATATCAGTTATTACTCCCCTCAGAATTTTTCTGATTTAGTATAATTGGTTGCCCTTTTTCCCCTCTTCAACCTGGAAACAAGTAATCTCTCTTGATTATCAACTGCTGTGCTCTAATACAAAAATAGAAAAGAAAAACGTAGGCATGCTATAAATCTGCAAATGGCTTCCTCTCTGAGATCTATCTTTGTGCATCTCTAAATCACATTTAAAAATATCTGATTTCTTTACTTCTCAGACCAGTGTCTGAGACATTGGTGGACATCATATATGACCTGCTTATGTGGCTGAGTATATATCTGATTCTGTTAGCTCCACAGATTCAATAATGCTGCACTTTAAAGCCGGGCGTGGTGGTGCAAGCTTGTAATCCCAGTACTTGGGAGGCGGAGACCAGAGGATCCAGGTTCGCGGCCAGCCTCAGCTACTTAGTGAGGCCTCTGCAACTTAGTGAGACCTGGTTTCAAAATAAAGGATAAAAAAAAATAGGGCCAGGGGTGTAGCTCAGAGGTAGAACGCCCCTGGGTTCAATCCCCAGTACGGCAAAAAAAAAAAAAAAATGCTGCACTTTAAAAACATTACACATAATTTTTTCATTATGAAGCATAAAGATTATCTTTGGAATTTGGGGGAGATTAGGCAATATACTGAGACTTTATCACACTTTCCTACAGAAAGGGTGCCAAGCAGATGATTCTCCCCTCTCGGGTGACCTAGATTTAACTCCATTTCAAGTCAGAGAGCACTTACTGGTGTGGCAAAGGGGAAATGAGGACCTGGGGCTCAGACCAGATTTAAGGTAGCTGATCAGACTGGCTACAAATGATTAAACACCTCTCCCTCTTCATATCTGCAAAACAGGAATAATACTGACTGCACAGGGTTCTTTTGAAAATTAAAATGAAACTATTCATGCATAATATTATTAGTAAAATGTTGTGACACATCAGTTGCTCTACGAGGTTAGGACCCTTCCTTTTTTTAGTGTGTGTGTGGAACTGGGGATGGAACCCAGGGGCATTCTACCTCCAAGCTACACCCCCAGCCTGATTTTTTTATTCTTAATTTTGAAACAGGGTCTCACTAAGTTGCAGAAAGCCTAAGTAGCTGAGGCTGGCCGCAAATCCGGATCCTCCGGTCTCAGCCTCCCAAGCACTAGGATTATAAGCGTGCGCCACCACACCTGGCTGGACCCTTCCTTTTCTATCTCCTCCTCACCACGACTTTTCATAACTGGGTATACTGTAGTGCCAAATACAAATATCACCTAGTGTAGTGCAAATCTGGAGGTGTGTATTTGTACAATTACACAGTCGGGGCAATAGTGAGGAGGCCCCACATTTGATCCTTAGTACCATAAATAAATAATAAAGAAGAAAATAATAAAAACAATAAGATAATAAATAAAAATAATAAAATAGAAATAAAAGAAATAATGTTTTTAATTATGTAAACCTTCTCAACTATGTTTTACAGTTTTCGATATATAGATCTTATTCTTCCTTTACTAACTTCGTTTCTAAATATTTTACTCTCTGAATGCTATCATGAGTGGAATGTTTTCTTAATTTCATTACTGAATTGTCATATTGATCTTGTATCCTGTTCATGTGTTTTGGGGGTTTTGTTTTTGTTTTTATACATTTCCTAGAGTGTCTGCAGAATGGAGAGGAAGGAGAATTCTCCCTGGGAGAAAAGTCCTCTCCATCCTAATGTCAGTAATAATAGCTCCAGTGTACTCTGTTTTATTTTGCAGGTGAGGAAACAACAATCTCAGAGCTTCTGAGCAAATCTGATGTGTGGTTTAAAATAAAGTGAAAAATTGCAAAGACAAAATAAGTTTGACATGGATATACGAAAGAAAAAAGTAAATCAGTAAAATGGCACTTAGTCTTGTTCCTAATGAAACATTTTATTCTCTCATTGTAAATATTAATTCATGGCAGATACAACTATTCAGCTTTATGCAAATTTCATAGAAGAAAAATATGTAGACTTGTCATCTTTCTTATCTCAAATTGGAGCTTCACTGGGAAAGGTTAAAAGCCTGTATAATTACACTGTTATTAAATGTCACATGGGCTGATATCATTCAGATTAGGCCAAGTGGCTGTGTAACTCAAGTATTTGCAAACCTGCTCATTGGAGGCCCCTAAGGATATTATTACTGAGGTTCCAGCCCTTCTTACTTCATTGCTGTTAATGTCAGCAAGCCAGTGAGTTTCTACCATGTCTTCCCTGTTTATTCATAGAGAATGCAGTATAATTAGCAATATTCTTGCTTTTCATATATGACTGTTTCTATCTTAGAATTTATATATCATGTAACATTTTAATAATCCTTTCCATATACAAAGCTAATTTATTTTTTTGTTTTTGTGGTACTGGGGATGGAACCCAGGGGCATTCTACCTCCGAGCTACACCCCAAGCCCTATTTTTTATTCTTTATCTTGAAACAGGGTCTCACTAAGTTGCGAAGGGCCTCACTAAGTAGCTGAGGCTGGCCGTGAACTCCGATCCTCTGGTCTCAGCCTCCCAAGTACTGGGATTATAAGCGTGAGCCACCACGCCCGGCAACAAAGCTAATTTAAAGTGTGTAATAGTCAATGTGTTATGAACTCTCTTTGTCAGAGAAAAGTTAGTGAAAGTTGAATAGTAACAAGCAGAAACTAAAACCATCAGTTCTCTCAATTATTAATAGGAGTTCTGCCCAGAGACTTTTGACACTGGATACAGGGAGTGCAAGGTCGTATTTTAAAATGGCATGAGATTGACAGCAAAGATTCTCTGAAAATCCCAAGTCAAATAATGAGAACAAGAGTAGAGAATAATATGTGCATATATATGAATATTTAGAGAAGTCTGCCACTTAATCTTGGAAGAAAAACTAACTGAAGGTGTTATGCAGTAATTTAATACCATTGACTTTTGTTCATCTACCTGTGTTTACATATTGCAGGCATTAAGTGTCTTCAAGAGGAGAACAGAATGAAATTACTTGTCAAGTAAAGGTGAAGTTGGCTGTTTTAAAATTTACCGTGTGTGTGTGGGGGCGGGGGCTGGGGATGGAACCCAGGGGCATTCTACCTCTGAGTTACACCCCGGCCCTTATTTTGAAACAGGGTCTTGCTAGGTTGCTGAGGCTGGTCTTGAATCTGTGATCCTTATGTCTCAGCCTCCCAAGTACTGGGATTATAGGCATGTGCCACTATGCCCGGTTTACCACTTTTTATTGATATGATATCAGGAGGGTGTCAGAAAGCAGTTGAAAAGGAAAAATAGGGTCATTGCTATATAAGATAACTAGAAATTTTCACATAACATGAGTATTTTCACTTATTTTATTTTATTGGCACTGGGGATTGAACCCAGGGGTATTCTACCTCCCTTTACTGTGCCTTTTAGTTTGGTGTGACACATTTGTCAATTCTTGCTTTTGTTTCCTGAGCTGTTGGAATACTATTCAGGAAATAATTGTCTATGTCAATATCTTTTTTTTTTTTTGGTACTGTGGATTGAACCCAGGGGCATCCTACCTCTGAGCTACACCCCCAGCCTGATTTTTTGCTCTTTATTTTGAAACAGGGTCTCACTAGGTTGTGGAAGGCCTCACTAAGTAGCTGAGGCTGGCCACGAACCTGGATCTTCCGGTCTCAGCCTCCCAAGTACTGGGATTACAAGCGTGTGCCACCACGCCTGGCCTGTGTCAATATCTTAATGTGTTTTTTTATAATTTCAAAGTTTCAGGTCTTACATTAGGATCTTTGACCCATCTTGACTTTTTTTGTTGTTCAGAGTGAGAGATAGTAGTCTGTTGGGAGCCATCTTGACCCGCACAGCTGAGATTGTCATTTTGGACCGGCTCGGCTATTGTACATAGTACTTGGCTGAGTGGAATTTGCCCACAAGCGGACAGACTTCCAAGGGACCTGATGGGATCAACAGGAGTGGACTTTGATGTCTTCTCTATCTACCCTTCCTTCCTCTAAGCTTGACCCATTTCTGTCCTGCTGTCTTTCCTTATCTTGACCTGTGACAATTTGCTGGCTCCTGTGTTTAATAATTTTTTATGATGCTTTGTTTAAACCTTCAATAAAAGAAAAGCGCTGGTTACAGGAGGACACTGCCTCCTCTCCAGCTTCCCCAAATATTAAAATTAATTTTGGACTCAGAGTCGTTCATGCGAGGGACTTCAGCAAGCAGCATCCACGGCAACCAGTCCAACACAGGGGTCTAGTTTCAATCTAGATGTGGATATCCAGTTTCCAAAGTGGCATTTGTTGAAGAGGATGTCTTTTCTCTAATGTATGTTTGGGGTACCTTTGTCAAGAATCAGTTAGCTGTAGGTGCACAGGGTTATTTCTAGGTCCTCTATTCTATTCCATTGGTCTACATGTCTGTTTTGATGCCAGTGCCATGCTGTTTTTGTTACAGTGGCTGTGTAGTATATTTTGAAATTGGGTATTGTGATGGCTCCACCATTGCATTTTTCCCTTCAGTTCTGTGAACCATGTCATTGGTATTTTGATGGAGATTGCATTGATTCTGTAGATCACTTTCAGTAATATAGCCACAGTAACCATATTAATTCCATGAACACGGGAGGTCCTTCCATCTTCTAAACTCTTCTTCAATTTCTTTCTTCACCGTTTTATAATTTTCATTGTAGAGGTCTTTTACCTCCTTGGTTAGATTTATTTCTAGGTACTTATTAAATGATTCATGCAACTGCGAATGGGTTTGCTTTTCTGCTTTATCAGAGTTCATTTTTGGTGTATAGAAAAGCTATTGACTTTTCTGATGATGATGATGATGATGATGATGATTGTTCTGGGGATTGAATTCAGGGGCACTCTACCATGAAGCTACATACTCAGCCCTTTTTATTTTTAAGCAAGGTCTTGCTAAGTTGCTGAGGGTCTTGCTAAATTGCTGAGGCTGGCCTTGAACCTGTGATCCTCCTCTATCAGCCTCCCAAGTACATAGGTATGTGTCACAATGCCTGGCTAGTTTTCTCTTTTTGTTGTGTCCTTAATCAGGTTTTGGTAGAAGGGTAACACTGGCTTTGCAGAATAAGTTTGGAAGGGTTGATATCATATCCTCGATGATCACTGAGGATCATTGATACTAGTTCTTTAAACTCCGGTGAAATTCAGCAGTGTATCTGCCCAGTCCTGGACAGAAAATGTGTTAGGAAATTTTATTCCTGCTTCAATCTCATTGCTTATTATTGATCTATTTGGTTTTTAAAAAATAGGCTCTTGGTTCAATATTGGTAAGTCATATATGTTCCAAATCTTATCCTTTCTTCTAGATTTTTCAGTTTATTGGCATATAGTTTTTCTTTTCTTTTTTTTTTTTTTTTTT
>PVJS01024790.1:0-11087 GCA_004027185.1 Glis glis
TATTTTGAAACCGGGTCTCATGAAGTTGCAGAGGGCCTCTCTAAGTAGAGAGAGAGAGACAGGGAGAGGGAGAGGGAGAGAGAGAGAGAGAGAGAGAGAGAGAGCTGAGACTGGCCGAGAACCCAGATTCTCTGGTCTCCACCTCCCAAAGTACTGGGATTACAAGCGTGCACCACCACGCCCGGCTAATAAATTGTATTTCTATATACTAACAGTGAATTCTTTGAAAATAAAATTAAGAAAACAATTCCATTTATAATAGCATCAAAAAGTATAAAATACTTGATGATTCTATAATTCCTATGGAAATACATGGGGCCCAAAATTACCAAAACAATCTTGAAAAGGAACAAACTTGGAGGACTTCCCAACTCCAGAACTTCCTGCAAAGCTAGAGTAATTAAGGTAGTACTGGAATTAACAAAAACATAAGTAAATAGAATAGGACCAGGGAGTCCAGAAATACTTACATTTATGCTTAAAAGATTTTTGACAGGGTGCTAAGACAATCAAAAGGGAAAAGATAATGTTTTCCAGAAATGGTCTGGGACAATTAGATATCTACATGCAAAAAAATGAAGATGGATTATTACCTCACACTAGATACAAAAATTAACTCAAAATGGAACAAAGACTAATAAGACTAAGAGCTAATGCTTAAAAGAAAATGTAAGCATATACTTTTCTGACCTTAGATTAGGCAATGATTTGATCTGACACCAAACCAAAAGAAACAAACAGAAATAAATTTGACTTCACTGAAATTAAAAATGTTTCAGTTTTGAAAGGTAACAAAAAGAAAAAGAATGTACACAATGGGAAAACATATTACCAAATTGTGTATCTGGTAAGGGACTTACACATGGAACCTAAAAAGAACTTTTGCAATTCAATAAAAGACAAATAATTCGATAAAAATGAATCTGACCAGATATTTGTCTGAAAAAGAAATACAAATGGCCAAGAAGCACATAAAAAGAAGCTCATCCTCATTAATCATTAGAAAAATGTAAATCAAAACCACAATGAACTACCACCTCACACTCACTAGGATTGCTATCATCAAAAAGATGGACAAAAATGTTGGTGAGAACATGGAGAACTGGAAGCCGTACACATTGTTGGTAGGAATATAAAATTGTATAGCCACTTTGGAAAAGTTTGGCATTTTGTAAAAAGGTTAAACATATAATTATTTCACAAATCAGCAATTCCAACTATATTCCCAAGGGAACTGAAAACATATTTCCCCACAAAAACTTCAATATGAATGTTCATGGCAGCATTATTCATAACAGCTAAAAAGTAGAATGCGACAAATGTCCATTAACTGAAAAACAAAATATGTAACCAGCCATGAGAAGGAAGTAATGATACAAAATACAATATAGATGAACCTTGAAATCAAAATCACAGCTAAATCCTGTAGACTACTAAATATAATCATTAGTAACAAACTAGATGTCAGAAATGTCTGAAAACATAAATTAGGGATTATAAAACTTTTCCTATAAAGGGTCTGATAGTGAACATTTTTGGCTTACTGACATACTGTCTTTGTAGGAACTCTGCCATTGTAACAGGAAAGCAGCCATAGACAATATGTAAAAGAATAAGCATGGCCTGGCTCCAAAAAAATTAACAGAACAGGAAGCAGAAGATTTGGCCCATGAGTCATAGATACCAAATGCTGACTTGTACTCTAGTTGAGGAGAGAAAATATAACAAAAATTAAAGTAAAATAAACAGTTCAGAAAAAGGACATGCACAAAAAAATGCACAGATACTACTGTAGAGACAAAGACAAAGAAAAAATCAATGACTGGGCTATAAAGGTAAGAATCTGTATGATATTATTTTCCAAGTGAGGGTAATGATGATGATGATAGTAATGATAACAACAATAATAATGATAATACAGGCTAATTTTATTTAATAAAGTATCATTCTTATATAAAAGGGCTCAAGCATCAATTAACAAATTCACAAGAACAAAAATTATTAAGGACACCAATTTTTTAATTCTTGTGAATTTGATTTAATAATGCCACACAAATCAGAATACAGATCTTCTCAGACACATTAAGATAATACATTATCTTAACTAAGCCTTAAAACATGTCTAGATATTTTAAAGCAAAACCTCTACATAATCTAGACATTTTATATTCATACTCAGCACTACCAAAGAATCCTAGAAGTTTATATATATTTAAAAAATGCTTGTACATCACCTAATGTTCTTTTACAGGCTCTTCTACCTTTTTTGATTAGCATTGATTAAAAAAAAAACCTGACAAGGAAAAAATCAAAATTACTGACCTGTTCATCTACTGAATCTCCTGCACCTTTTAAAGACTCCATGGAGACTGACGCATCATTCGCTCTGGAAGTCTTACTAACTTTAACATCAGCTTTTGGACTTATCAACTTGTGTCTTGATCTGGTATTTCCTTCTGTAGAAATTCCTAAGAATTTTCATTAAACAAGATTTTAAAATTATATTCTCTCATTCTCTTAAACCCTTCCCCCATCAACATCTTCCTCATATCCTCTACTTTATGGGACCTGGTGGGAAAAACTCTTACTCTATAAACTTCATTATAAAGCTCTCTTAATATACAATGAATTATGAAAAGGTTATTGTTTTACAGAAATACTTTTAAAATTCAATCAAAATATTTTTAAAAGTTGCTGTGAACATTCATAAGTCACATGAAAGCCAATACATTACAACATGCATAGACACCTTAGGAGAAATCAAAGGAATATGTCACCAAATTAGGGTGCCTTCAATAATCCCTTTTGCTACTTATCTAATAACCAATAAACTTTGAAAACAATCTCTTATATATCTCTGTACCAGGGAATTTTTATACTTTACTTCTAAATATTAAATTTAAGCTATTATTCTAAAAATCTAAGAGAATCTCTTGCCCTTAAGACATGAAGTATTCTAAGTTCATTTAAAGCTGACTTTTCCAGCCACTCCCTAAATTGAGCCAGTTTTTCAAGCCTTAAGAGGGTTTGGCCAAAAATTCATAAATATTTGAATTTTTAAATTTGTTTTGAACAAACAATTTTAGTTTCTAATGAATTGTTCTGTCTCCAGTTACACCTGCAAAGTTGTCCTGATGTTTTGTTTTCTCCTAAAACTTAAGAAGCAAAGGAAGCGTCCCAAATTTGAACAGAGAAAGTCATACCTGGAACATACACTACTGATTGTTCTTCATCGGAAACTATGAAGGAGGACGTAAAGGAAAATACTATAAAACATTATATCAATATCCAAATACTGCTCCTATCCATCGGTTATAATTCTTTATCTCTTTTGACCTGGGAATTTATAACTAACTTTTCAAACAAAATTAAAAAGCAAAGTAATTGAACTAAATGTAGCCATATCAATATTCTCTAAAAGCTTATCTTTATATAGTCATGACTATGTGTTTCATAAAAATTTTGGAAAGCCTTATTCCAAGAAACATTTATCCACTCTTATTCTCAAATGGGATACAGTATACATTCTGCTGTTGGGTTCCTTTCCTTTTGTAAACAAGAAGTTAAGTGTTCTTGTTTGCCCATTATTGAGAAATTGGCAAGTTATTTTAGGCATGAAGAACAAATAATTTCAAGATGGGCTCTATTTTTGAAGAACAAACACTCTTTGGGGGCAGGTCAATCATGCAAACACAAAGGCAATATTTGTTCTTCCGCAGTGCACACATGAAATATCCCAAGAAGCCCTAATATTGAAAAACTGGAAGAAATTTAAGATCCGCCCCACCCCCAAAAGAAGTATTTTGAATTTCAAAAGGGGAAATTTAGAAAGACTAGGATCATAATGTTGTTACAGAAATAGAACCAACATATAAGAAAGTTTTCTTCCTAGAAACAAAATCATATTCAGAAACTTATCCAGATATATCCACAGTTTGGGTAACCTTCTATTACATTTCCAGGCAAGAAGCATCTAAACAATTTTCTTTCCAAATGATGTAGAACGTTCTGAAGTTTTCTGTTCTTCTTTTGTAAAATGCTTTCAAAGATTTCTAAACAAAAGCAATCATTAACTATAACCTTCAGGAAAAAGCTAAAATGAATTTAATAACATGATGAAAAAGTTAATATATTTGAACTCAATATTAACCCTAGCAATGGAGTCTTTCCAGGGGATACTGACTGGAAATGCCTGGAATCCTATAAAAATAGTAGGAATACTCAGGTGGTGCTTACTGTCTGAGCTACCAGTTGGTTTCTCTCTGAAGCAACAGATGCACTATCAGAGCTTTAAGATTTGGGCTAAAAACAAGCACCCCTAAATTTTCAATTCCCTCATAAGGCAAGTAAACAAAATTAGAACCATTACTCCAAAGAAACTGATAGCAACTAATACAGAGCACAAAGAGCATTTCTAAATTTATCAACACCCAATTTTAAAATAGCCTTATAAGATGAAATTGTGTAGGCTCCTCAAAAACAAACACTGGTTCATTTTTCCATATCCCTTAGGACTAGAACAGGGCCTTATACACACAGTAGGTACTCAATAAATGTTTATTTGCTGTATGAAATGTACTTGGGGAAAAAAAAACAGCGTGGGAAATCTAAGACAATGATGCAAGACATGCTCCAAATGGCTATACTTTGAATTAGAAAATACAATAATGAAGACACTTCAGAGTATTCCCCAAAGATGATCTATGGAAAGACTAACATAACTGAGTTTTGGAAAACACACTACGGAGTCTGCTCACAGATGCAGACATTGGGGACCCCACTCAGCTTCCCTTTGATTTGGAAGCTCAATCAACTATTTCCCACTTTCTTTTCTCTCCTCAATATGACAAAACTTCCTCCATCCTTACTCTCAGCTAATGACTTTGCTGCTGCTTTTTTTTTTCTTAGAATCTTATTGGTGCAATGTAATTATACATTATACATCACAGTGAGAGTCAGAATGATACATTCATATATGCACACAACATTTCTTGGTGTGCTTCCCTCTTCACCCCACATTGCTACCCCACTCTTCCTCCCTGTAAATGCTAGTCAGATTGGTACTGATACCGTCATATATGAACATAATGTTATTTGGTCTGTTTCCTTCCTCAAGCCTTCTTTTTCCCTCCCCTTCCCTCCTCCTTTCCCCGAGCCCTTTCCATTATTCTACCAGTCTCTCTCCTCATTTTCATGATGTCCCTTTTCTTTCCTATTCTCTCACTAGCTTCCATATATGAGAGAAAACATACAACCCTTGACTTTCTGAGACTGGCTGATCTCACTTAGCATAATGTTCTCTTGTTCTATCCATTTTCCTGCAAATGACATAATTTTGTTCTTCCAGAACTAGAAAACATTGGTCCTAAAATTCATGTGGAAGAACAAAAGACCCAAAATAGCCATAGCAATTCTGAGCAATACAAACCATGCAGGAATCATCACAATAGCTGATTTCAAATTATACTACAGAGCTAATAGTAACAAAAAGAGCATGGCATTGGCATAGAAACAGATTCACAGATCAAAAGAATAGAAGATACAGAAACAAATCTATACACTTATAGCCAGCTGACTTTTTAAAAATGTGCCAAAAATACACATTGGGAAAAATATAGCCTTTTCAACAAATGGTGTTAGGAAAACTGGATACTCATATGTAGAAGAATGAAACTAGATCCCTATCTCTCACCCTGAACAGAAGTCAACTTAAAATGGAGCAAAGACCTAGAAATTAGACTACCAACTTTGCAATTACTAAAAGAAAACACAGACCACCTCTCCAACATATAGGCACTGGCAGAGACTTTACCCAAAAGACCCCCAAAGCTGAGGAAATAAAACTGAGAACCCACAAATGGAGGGGTATCCAATTAAAAAGCTTCTGCATGGCAAAGGAAACAGGAGAGTGAAGAGAGCCTGCAGAATGAGAGAAAATCCTGAACAACTACTCCTCTGATAGAGGTCTAATAGGATTTTGCTTCTTAAAAAAAAATCAAACTGTAAAGACTTCCCCAGGTTTCTATTAGCATATCTAATCACCTTTCCTGTATCTATGCCCATAGAGGCTGCTTTCCCTCATTTTGCTACAGATGAACTATTCTTGCTCCTACCTAAAGTCAATGCACTCCCTATACAAAAAATTACATCCTTTCTTTTTTTACTCAAGGATATTACCACTGATATTCTCTGCCTCTTCCTCCTGAATCAATCATTTTCCTATTAAACTGTTTCAATTAGCATCCAAGCATGTAATAATTTATTTTTTCCAGAAAATAAAACTTCTTTTGACCCTGCATTCCCCTCCAACCAGCATCCAAACATGTAACAATTTATTTTCCTAGAAAATAAAACCTCTTTTGATCATGCTCCAACTCTGCTCCCCTTTATAGCAAAACGTCTCAAAAGAGACATTCACTGTCTCCAATTCTTCTCCCCCCAATCTTGAACCCACCCTAAACAAGCTTCCAAGTCTATAAACCCAATCTTTTCACACAGTTACACTGTCCTGCATTGTTAAATCCATCAATCAACTCCGGCTTCTCTGTCAATAGTATCTGGCATAGATGAACACTCTCCTTAAAATCCCTTTTTTGATGAGTTTCAAGGATAGCTCATACTCATGTTCCTTCTACTTTTCCAGTAATTCCTGCTCAGTCTCCTTAGACTACTGGCCTATAAACCTTGGAATGGCCCAGGGCCCATTCCTTGGAACTTCCCTCCATCTACTCATTCTCTTGGTGATAACATTCAGTTCTCACATCGTCAAATACCATCGATAAGCTGACTTCTGTGTCAAATTAATTTTTAGCAGGAGCCTATAGCCTAAACCTGACATTGTCACTTATATTATAAAAGATATCTAAAATTCATCATGTCCATAACTGAAGTCCTAATTCTCATCTCAAAAGCTGCTACTTCCATCGCCTTGCCCTCTCCACTACATGCTAATACCATCCTTGCAGCTGTCCAAGCCCAAAACAAGAAGTTAGTCTTGACTCCTGTTTTGTAGCTCACATTTAGAAGTTTGTTGGTCTAGCTTGAAAACATATCCAGACTTCAACCAGTTCTAACCAATACTATTATCTTGATCCAAGCCACCTTTTCCTCACACCAGGATTACTGCAATTACCTCGAAACTGTTCTCTCGTTTCTATACTCAACAGTCTTTCTTTTTTTTTTGCACAGTTGTCAGAACAAACATTTTGTGTCACTTTTCATACAGATTAAAAGACCAAGTACTTAAAAGGGCCTACAATGCTAAAGATTTGACCCCTCCACTCTGTTACCTCTCTGACCTCATTTGTTATTACTCTTCCCCTCACTCATTTCTGGCTTCCTTACATTTGTTAATGAGCTATACAAGCTCCTTTCTCAGAGCTTTTGCATTTATTTTTTCTATCCAGCTAGTTCTTTCCCAATATCTTCATGGCTCACTCCTTTGTCATCTTTAGGACTTTGGTCATATGTCACATTCTGACTAAGGCCCTTACTTCTTAACCATGTAGGAACCCATCTATCACCCCATACTACCTGCCCCTTTTCTGCTTTATTTTTCTTTATAGAACCTACAATTATTAGACATACAATAGCTTTTATTTATTTGTGGCCTTATCTCACTAAAATTAAGAAAAAAGAGGGCTATCATTTTCATCTTTATTGTTCAATTTCTAGCCCCAAATGTAAAAGAATGCCTGGTCCACAGTAAGCCACTTATAAAAGAATGAAACTGATTCTTTATCTCATTCAAAACATGTAGGCCAACCTACTACTTCTAGCCACATCCATGCCAACCTTCTTTTTTTCCCCCCTTTGGGGTGTGTGTGTTTTAATGGGGATTGAACCCAGAGGTGTTCTACCTCTGAGCTACACCCCCATTCCCATTTCATTTTACTTTGAAACAGGGTCTCACTAAGTTGTTGAGAGCCTCACTAAGCTGCTGAGGCTGGTCTTGAACCTGAGATCCTCCTATCTCAGCCTCCAAAGTACTGGGATTAAAGGCATGTGCCACCATGCCCAGCTGCCAATTTTCTTTTCAAATAGAAAAGACTCTAAATATACTGACTTCAACAAAAATGTTTAAAAATAAGAATAGCCAGGCGTGGTGGTGCACGCTTGGAATCCCAGTACTTTGGGAGGCGGAGACCGGAGGATCCCGGTTCACGGCCAGCCTCAGCTCTCTGTCTGTCTGTCTGTCTCTCTCTCTCTCTCTCGCTCTACTTAGTGAGGCCCTCCGCAACTTCGTGAGACCCGGTTTCAAAATAAAGTATAAAAAAATCGGGCCGGGGGTGTAGCGCGGAGGTAGAACGCCCCTGGGTTCAATCCCCGGTACCACAAAAAAAATAAATAAAATATAAAAATATTTGAAATTGCTTCCATCCAACCTATTCTAATAATATGTAATCTATCTTCATATCATTATCTTAAGAACCTTAATATTACTTATATATACAGAATTTCCAAACAAATGTGCATTTTATGGAGAAATCAAAGAGACAGAATATATGCCAAATGTATATTGGACTTAATATTGGGTTCCCTATGCCACCCAATTTCTACTTCAATTTCTTTCTTTTCTTTTTTGTGGTGCTGGGGATTGAACTCTGGGAAGTTCTTCCTCCAAGCTACACCTGCAGGCCTACTTTATTTTTTATTTGGAAATAGAGTCTCGCTAAGTTGCTGAGGGTAGCTTCAAACCTGTGATTCTCCTGTTTCAGCCTCCCAAGTACTGGGATTACAGGTGTGCACAAAGCATCTTTAATGCTGGTACCAATCTATCTAAATCCCCAGAATTAAAGCAGTAATTAGAATCCCAGGGCAGAAGTGGTAGAGAGGAAGAAGCATCTCTATTCCAGATCTCTAAAATCCACAAGAAATAAGTTTAGTTCTGCCTACTCTAACTCTTTGAGTTTGAATCACTTGTCAGCAACAAGTGTATGTGTAGTTATTACTGACCACAGAGACCTTCTAAGCTAGTATATTATTTTTACATCAACGTAAAGTCTTTGCTCATTTTTATTTGAAAATTCAATGGTAGAGTTTAGAGCTACTGTAATGTGTTGATCAGGTCCCTTTCAATTCATATTTATTAACATACTAAAGCTGGGCATGATGGCGCACATCTGTAATCCCAGTATTTGGGAAGCTGAGATAGGCAGATTGTAGATTTGAGGCCAGCCTCAGCAACTGAGAGGCCTTGAGCAACTTAGTGAGACCCTGTTTCAAAATAAAATAGGGCTGGAGGTCTACCTCAGAGGTAGAACACCCCTGAGTTCAATCCCCAGTAACACACACACACACACACACACACGTATTAATGCTAATGATAATCCACTTAAGTGCATTTAATCAATCAAATTTAGATACTACAAAACACTATTTCTGATATTACTAGAAACTATAATGGAGGAAAGCAATGTACAACTGTAGGAACATATTTTATTGGAAATTTTAAGCCAGAAAATGACAACATGGCATGCTCATCATTTACATATTAGGTGCTAAAACAGTGTTCAAAATAACACTGCTGAATCAATCTGTACAGGACATGCATAACTCACAAGAACAAGAGTAAAAAGAAAAAAAATGATCTGTCAAAGATGACCTGTTCTCATGATGGGAACTTCTAGGATTGAGAAGTCTCCCAATTACATTTCTCTAATTGTTTAGGTAAAGAATTGAAAAAAATTTTTTCAATTGTATGAAAATAATAGGTACATAGGTGTATACTATTTGGCCTTTTTCTATTGAAAATTCCACTAAAAAAGGCTCTGGGTTAGTCTGGGAAATCATCAATGTGACAGAAAAGAAATCAAGACCCAACAACATAGTACTAAACCAAATGATTCATAACTATCATTATGCTTTTCAGCAAATACTCAGTAACAAATGTACATTTGACATTGCTTTTATGCCCTGTGGAGATTTAAAATAAAAATATCTGTGCCTGGCGGTTAATTGGTCATTATATGAATTAGGCTTGGGAATCAGGTATTGTTTGTAACCTTGCAATTCCTTTCCTACATCTGAATTTCTACAGGACGTAATCACATTTTCCCCGATACAATTTCAGTTGCTCACTATTAATAGAGAGATGAGTACTTTATGTTCAATTTTCAGATTAAAGAGAATATAAGACGTCGGGAGTTTTTACGACTTCTATATGAAATAGCGGTATGACTACATGAGTAAGTACAGGGCTGCTAAGTCCAAGAGCATGGGTGCGTTCCATACACTTGTTAGTTAACTTGTTCAGTCCCACTGCAATAGATTGTCATTCCACCCCAACTATTTATTCTATATTAGAACAATACCATTGGTGTTATAAGTTAATAACCTTTAGGAATCTCATTTCTTTCAGAATCCTATCAACGAAGAGGGAGTATTCATGAGGAAAGATTCATCTCAATTTCCTGACTTCCTAATTCAGGCCAGTTGCCTCCAATGCACCTATTCTCTTCTAAACCCTACTGGTAAGTAAAGGAAAAAATATTTGATTTGCACAATGCATTAGTTTGCTTTTATCCACAGTGTCTGTACATGATTTCATTTCCTTGTCACCAACCTATCAAAGACAAGTGGTAATATGTTTAGCAAGTGAGTAACACCAAACACCTAGCAGCACAGAATGCAAAAATATCACTCTAATCTTAGTAACCCAATAAGAGGAACTGGTAATACATTTTGGTAAATTCTACTGTGAGCTAGGCGAGTCAAGGAGTGATTTTGCCAAAGGTAACTGTAATGACTCAAACAATGACAACACCAATCCTGGCAAACAGACAAAAAAGACTCTAGTCTTTTCAGGCACCCAATAATTCTGCTCACATTTCTTCTTCCAAGTAATGCCTCTCTATGGAACAAGATGTAAAATTTCAGGGACCAAACCTCAGGCTGCAACAGTCTACCCAATCTAGGGAAGGAAGCACTGTCAAACAAACATCACAGATGTTGAACTAGGAATACTACCACACCAAAGCAATCCCCAAACTAACCCCTGCCACTATTGATCCACAATCTACACCTAAGTCAACACTACTTCCACACACTATGATTCACATTTGAATCTGTAACTAGCACCACAGAAC